>VZTO01021952.1:175623-337570 GCA_013400615.1 Syrrhaptes paradoxus | reverse complement strand
CCGCCGCCCCCGCCGCCGCCGCCACCGCCCCGCTGGCCGCCCTCTTCCAGCACCCGCTGTACCGCGCCGCCCTGCCCCCGCTCGGCGACGGCGACCTCCTCTTCAATGTCAACAGCGACATCAGGTTCAACCCGCGGGCGGCCGAGCAGCACGAGTGGTGAGTACCGCGGTCGGTACCGGGCGTGGGGTTTGTCCCGGTGGCCCCGGCGTTGGGGGGGAGGCAGGGTGGTGGGAACGTGGCATGTCGCTTCCCTGGGTCGCAGGGTTCGGTTTGGGAATGTGGGGGTTTGTGTTTTTTTTTTTTCACCCGGGCATGCAGGAGGATGGATGTAATGGCTGGTTTGGAGTTGGCAGAGGGTTAAACAGAGCGAGTCGCTGTCACCAGGGAAAAGAGGAATCGGACACAGGCTTGACCGGTTGTGGTCCTTCAGAAAAGAAAAAAAAAAAAGCCATGAAGTACAGACTAAACACAGGAGCACGGGAAGGCTGGAGTACTGAGGCCAAAGGGGCCGTATGGCCCAAAATCCCATCCCCAGCTGTAGCCAGAGGCAGATGCTACCAGAAAAACTGTGTAAGAGAGAGGGCAAGCACAGGCAGCCTCCCCCTCCAGTGCCTTCCTCCCTCCCACTCAGGGTGTGGGGGGTGAGCAGTGAGACCAGGCAGTAACACATTAACTTCTCTCAGAAGCGAGGTCTAATATCACAAAGGCATTGACCCTAGCAGGTATTTCTGCCTTTGGGATCTGATCTGTGCTACATTCTTCATCCTCAATTAATTCCCAGTGTCCTGGCAGCTCTGCTGCTCTCCAGCCTTCAAAGCAGTTAGCTGCCTCTGTGAACCGTGTGCCCCGTTGGCTTGTAAGAAATGCTGAGAAATTTCAATGAGTGAAAAATCAAAAGGCTTGTCTAATGCAACAGCACCCTCTTCCAAACACACTGACATTGTAATGTTTAAACAGCTGCATTGTACTGTGCAAAACCTCTGTCAAGCTGCAGAGCAGCCAGCATGATCTAAACCTTAGGAAAGAGAGGATAAATATTTCTGATTTCCGCCCCACGAGCATGTGAATTGTCCAGGCCCCTTCCATCTAGTAATCAAAACTGACTGTGAAGTGAAATAACTTGGAAAAGTTCTGGTTTCTCTGAGAGAAAAAAAAAAAAAGTCAGATGTCTGAACATCTGGAGATGACTAAAAGCACAGAGGACTTCTGGATCGAAGATCCAGGATAGTGTATTCAGTAGGTGAAGAGTGAAATTGTCATTGATGTCCACAGTGCAGCTGCCTGTTGTACATATTTTCCTTAGTGGCTGCAGCCAAATTTCACAGAACATGAAATTTAGGAGCTGAAAGTCACTTTAAGAATTCTTTTCTGTAATAGTATCCGACTGCTAGGGAAGGGGCAAAGGCATCCACAGTTATTCTTTAGCAACCAGTTCAGGGTGATCCAGTTTCTGCTCATTTTAAAAAAGAAGAGAAGAGGAGAGAGCGGGAGTGTTGGGTACAAGAGGTCAAGTTCCTGCTGCCCACTCAGTTTTCAGACCCTGGTCCCTGTTAAATAAAGGTTCAGGATGATGCTGTCATTTGGGTCAAACTTGTAAAAGATGGATGCAACATAATACAACCTAAACACAGTAACATACTTGCAGCTCTGTTTTTCTGCTATATAAGGGCCTCCAACGCTCAGTGATGTCACTTTGAGTTTTGCTCCTGACTTCCACGAGCCTTAAATCAGGCATGAAGAGTGGAAGTGCAAATCCATCTCCCCGTGGCCCCAGGTGGAAGCAGGGTCCTGGGGTGCAGCCTGCACAGGGACAAACTGGGGACTTCTCCCACCCCTGTAGTGCTTTGCCTTTCCAAGCTGTCCCATTTTGAAGCCGTGTTTCTTGATGTCTGTTACAAACTGTAACATTATTTCTTTCTCCTCATTTTTGGGTTTTTGTTGTGTTCTGTTTTTTTGGTGGTAGGCAAAATGAAGATAATGAAGATTTTTTGCCAACTGGAGAAACCTCCATAGACTCCTACCCAAACTGGTTAAAATTCCACATTGGCATTAATCGGTACGAGTTGTATTCCAGACATAATCCTGCAATTGAGGCTTTACTACAAGACCTGGTCTCCCAAAAGATAACCAGTGTTGGTATGTTCAGATATATATCATTTTTTATATTTGCTCATTGTTCAGGATCTCATTGCTGTTTGAATATTCATGAATGTTTTGCATGGCTGTGCCTACAACATTGCTTCCTGACTTCTGCGCTCGTTTTCCCTGTTCAGCAGAAAGAGATATTGCCAGCTCTGTATTACCTGAATAATTGAAAAGTCTGCCAGCATGGCAAACCCCATTCATTCCAGAGATCTTTTAGTCACCATCAGGCTGGAAGTGCTCTATTCGGTTATTTACAATAAATATGATAATTTTAAAAAAGGATTGCGGATAGCAGAGCTAGATTGGTATTATTAGCTGGTTATTATTTAAAAGGCTGTGTCTGGCAGCGCTCGTCTTCCCGAGGAAGGAGCGAGGTGGCTGACCTGCAGCGATGGCTGCGGGAGCATCCGGTGCCGCGGGGCTCTGCGGCTCAGCAGAGCTGCAGCTGCCCCGGGCATCGCACAGGGAGCTCCGGGAGAGCTGGCCTCCCACTGAGCAGAGTTCAGCTCTGTTTGTTCTGCTTGTAAATCCACAATGGGGATGTGCCCATGTCAACCTTTGGCTCTGGTTAAACAAGGTGACACAGTTCGGGGCTTTTCTCCAGGGCTTTTTAATGACAACGTGTGTCTCCTTGAATTTAGCTGCATAGCTGTGTAGGGAAAAAGAACCCCACAACCCCAAACAAAAGCCCTGGGATACTAAACAAATGCACACCCCGTGGCTTCCAGAGGTAGAGAGCTGCAGCGCAGCCAGCGGTTTCCGTTGGCCGCGCAGAAAATAAAGTTCCTTGCTCTGACCACAAAGTTACTAAGTCTGTTTCAGAGGGACGAAATGGCAGGAGCTCTGTAAAAGTGCTGATGGCGTGTTGGCACAGCGGGATGAGGTCAGCAGGTCTTTAACCCTGCAAGGCAAAAATTCCCCTGGCTTCAGCAGGAAATGGCCTGGGCAGGAATAGCACCAGCAGCCCTAAGGTTTACATTTTCCATCGTGTGAATCACAGCAGCTGCTCAGCAGGAATAGGGGAGATCCTCAGTCATCAAGAGTGGGCTGATTGAGCTGATCCGGATGGAGTAGGTGTAACATACAGGATGCCACAGGAGAGCATTTTTTACATGGATCAGGCTGCCCAGTGGCTGTGCTCAGCACGGCTCTGCTTGGGGCTCTGCTGGGGCAGGAGTTTGAATAAAGCAGCTTGTGCCACCCAGGTGCCATCTCACGGGTTGGATTCAAGGGTCCAGTGGACACCTAGTTCATGAAACAACAAGCATAGGCTCGTTCATTAACCTGTGATGGGTTTTCTGTCCCCAAAACTCTGGATGAGATTGATTCATTAAGGAGCTTAGGTTTGGCAATCAAGCCATGTATCTTCTCTTCTCTAGCTCAGATGTGATGCTGCAGGTAGCAGCAGGCTCTGCCCATGCTCCTCTGGTCTGCACTGGGGGGGTAAGGAAGGTGGTCAGGGAGATTTTCTCCTTGACGTAGTCCTCACCTTTCCTGACCTCTCCCCTCAGTACCAAGGCTGGAATATTAGTGACACGTGCGAATGGGGATTGAGCCAGCGCTTTGTAACACATGTGTTCATGTTGCTCTTTGAGCACATCCGTTGAGGAGGAAAAAATGCAGACTGTGACCTTCCTGTCCCCTGTGGAGAGCAGCAGTGCCCCAGGCAGTGACCAGGCTGTCCCTAGCTCTGTGCGGAGGTGATGCTCAACCAAACCATCTCCTGGCTTATCTAGTGAGGTTTACACAAAGTGCATCGGCCGCAGCGGTGTTTTGTCCTGCATGGCTGCTGAGCGTGTCGATCTCTGTTTACCTCTTCAACACCTTAGAGCTCAGCGGTGTTGTGTGTGCAGGAGGAGAGTGGTGTTTGCAGCGAATTCAGCAGCGTTTGAGCCATGAAGTCTGTCACTTCTGCAGAGCAGTGCACTGGCTGAGGTTGATGTAGGGATGTAGAAGCTGGTGGGAGAAGAAGGGAGGGAGGAATGAGAAATACAGTTTAGTACTCACCTTCACTTGATCTGCTGGGCTTGATCTTCACTTGTGCTTCTGGGCATGTTGCTTAACCTCTCTATGCTTCAGTTATCCTGGCAGCAAAATCGTTATCACAAAACATAGGAATGAAATCCTGACCCTGGTGACGTAAGTGGAGGTTTTGCCATTTACTTCCCTGGGGCCATGATTTCACCTGATGTGTCATATAGATGTGTCATGAGGTTTCCATTAATTACGATTTTGATAGAGCTTTCAGAGCAACAGGGGGAAAGGGCCACGGGCCCATAGAGGAAGATTTATGGTTGCTATTAGCGATTTCCTATGGGATTGTCTCTCTGTTAATGTTTGAACAAGGCTCTTCAGAGCATGGTAGGGCCTCTTTATCCCCCTAACAAAAACAGAGAGCCGGTTTCTGTCAATGGTTCAGGTATAATTTCCATAAACTAAAACATGAGGTACATTTGGTATTGGTCGCTGTGGGAACTGACAGGGAATGATAAATCTCTGTCTAAAATCAAGCCTATGGAAATGGAAGGGGACGTGCAGAGATGCCAGAATCTGCATTTTGCTGGTAGCATCCACTGCCTGCCTCTGTGGGGATTCAGGAGCTTTCGTTCAGGTTGCAAAGCAAGAAAGAGCATATTGTTAATATACTTTTTTTTAATTATTACACAATGCAGCATTTCTTGTTTTATGTTGCAGATTCTTCGGGTGTTTAAATATATATATTTTAAAATAATACCTGATAGTTTTCAACCTTACTGCAGAGCAGCAGAAGGGATTTCAAAGCATGTAAGGTGGTTAATAAGAGTAATACATTTGACAGAAGGACATCTGTAGGGCTGTTACATTATCTTGCATGTTCCTGCATATCTTCTGATTTGTCTGTTTTGTTTTTTTTTACTTATGGTCAATTTTTGTTGTTTTGCTTTTTTTAAGGCAGCTGCAAAGATGCCAGGTTAGAAGTATCAAATAAATAGAAACCTTCATAATGCCCAATCTTCAGGCTTCTTTCTGCAAGCAGGGCAATTAAATATGCAGGCTTATGTGCATTAGATGAAATGGGATATTGCTTTATCCAGTTTCTTCCCAGTGTTCAGATTTGCTCTGGCTCTAATAGAATTAGGTGATTTGCTGTGCGGGTTCTTGATACCTCCAGTAATTAGATCCAAACTGCAGCTAAACAGCTTTCTTAGCCACACTGTAATTTCTCTGCTCATCTTGCATTATTTATGGAGGAGAGCGGTGACCAGACCGATCCCCCACCATCTATCAGAACTGCTCACACGACTCTGTAATGCGCAGTGTTACTTTAAAATGAAAACGGTGACAGAAGCAATTCCCAAGAGCAGGGAGCACCAAGGTGACATTTTCTTGATGTTAAAGTTTAAATGGAATAAATCCATGGATGGGAAAGAGCATCACATTCAGCTCCCACAGTGACACCTAGAGCTGGCCTGGAAAAGGACAGGGTTACCCCGAGCTTTCAGGCTGAGGATGTATTCTGTGCCCTGCATCAATATATATATTTCCTATTCATTTTGTTCAGCATAAAGGGATAGCTCTTAATTTGATTTAATTCACTGAAAATTTCCTCCTGCCATAAATAGGAGCCTGGAGAGAATTGTTTTTCCACTGAGCGCTGAAACCCACTTTTCAGAAGAAGCACATGCACAGGCAATTGCACATTTCCTTTGCCTTTCATAACTGTTTATTGCATGCATAAATAACCATACTTAGCTATTTTCTTGCATATTTACAAGACGTCTGTGCATAATTGTGGCAGCGCTGTCAGCAGTTTAACAACAAATATGGCATGGTGCATAGTAGAGGCAGTGTGGTCTTGTTCTTACTTGTACTGCTGTCCAGAGGAGCTGTGGATTGCCTGTGAGCAGAGTAGGCTTTTGTAATTCCCCTGTTTAGTTGGGGTTTATTTTTTGATTCTTTAAATTCTCTGGTTGGAAAGGTTTGGAAACATTACCTAAGTTCGTTTCTGAACCTGTGGTGCCTTCAGCGTGTACAGGCAGTAATTAGAACGCAAGCACGCGAGATTACTCACGCAGTGAATAAATGCTGCAATCAACTACGGTGGGCTCTGCTTCAAGCCAGGGAATAAAAAAGAAAAAGACAAGATGCTAAATATTGAACCTAAATTCTGGTGCTAATGAAAATTATAAAAATCTCATCCAAAGGAAGGGAAAAAGTGCTGTTGAGAACATGTGAAAAACCTAACGAAATGCACCACCATTGATTTACTGTATAAGTAAACAATGAACCTGCCAAGAGTCAACAGATTGATTTAATGTACAATTCCCGATGAAAGAAGGGGACTTAAAATGTACAACAAAGCCTCTGAATGATTTCACAGATCTCTTCCCCTCCAGAAGTCGTTTACTCTCTTGACTAAACCAAAAAGGCCTTTAAAAACAAGTTAGCAGAATTGGCTGAACAAGAACAAATTAAGAGATGATGAGGGCTTGAATTTGTTTTGAAATATGTTCTTTACAGCTTGTACAGGGCCATGTCTCTAGCCTGAGGCAGTGCATTACTTGTTAAAGCCAATTGACATGTTTATGTTTGATTTAAGCTTGATCTATAAATAGGAATCCAAAATGGATCTGAACGTCCTCTGTTTGAGTTGTTACTGCATCCCAGGCTTTGACTGGATCCCACTTCTCAGGCATTAGCATTGCATAATTAAATACATTTTAAAATGTTTGTTGGATTCTGACCAAAAGCCAGGTCCAGAGGTCCTGTTGGGGCTATTGCTCTCCATCAGAAGACCACCCGGTCTAGAGAAGCCAGTAGGATGAGGGCTATCCTGCAGCCAAACAGGGGAGCTGGAAAGGCAGATCAATTCAAAGTCCAAATCCTTTTGGGTCAAATCCTTTTGGACATTGTGTCTACTAGCGGTTAGTGACAAATGCTTTAGAAGAGAGAGTCGTGAACCCTGTAGCATGCAGTTATAAAAATATAATTGAGAGATGATAGAGCTAGAGATGGTGTCTCTATAGAGATGGTAAATGATAGAGATGGTGGGAGTGCATCAGGAGGAGTGTTCATTTCTTCTATTGGTGAGGGGACACGGTGGGGAAGTAGCAGATGTGGCATGTGGCCATGACAACAGGCTCATAGGTGTAAACGGAGCAGGGATTTTTGGAGGCTTCATCCAAAGTCTATCAGAGAAAACAGGAGTCGCACCAATTTCACTGGTCTTTGGACAAGACTCTAATCCCAGAGGCACTCAAGCAAAGAGATATCTCAAGGAATTTTTTGCAAAGCCCCCTAAAGGTAGGAAGATTTCCTAACAGGAAAGGTTAATGCTACTTTCCATTTCCATCTGCTTTGAGGAGAAAATAGGGGGTTTGAGTTGCCTGAAGATAAAAAGTAATTATTGTATTGAGATTTGTTTTTAACGCCGTGCCAGTACATCCAGGAGCTGTATGAGACTTGATTTGCGGTACCTGCAGGGAGCTGGCAGGTTTATAAAGTCTTTTACAGAGCTGTTCATGACCTGCGATGTTACAGTATGTTCAGAAATCCTTAAAAAAAAAAAAAAAGTGAATTCAGAGTGTGACTAGTGGTTCCCTTGGAGTCAGTACAGGCTTACTTTGCAAGGCCTTCTTAAAAATGCCAAAGCCTATTGATCATAGGTGTGACAGATTGCAATGGTGTAGCATCCTCCAGTTTCTTGCTAAATTGTATATTCCACTTCTGGGTATTATAATTTCTTCAGAAATGTTCTTGTGGGCAGTAGGTGAAGGGACAAGGGCAACTCCAGATAAGCAATGTTTCGGATAAGCTCNCAGTAGGTGAAGGGACAAGGGCAATGTTCCTTTCGGCTAAGCTTCTGGAAGATGACGGAGCTCCTGCTGTTTGGCCACAATGGCCAGAGGGACATGTTTAACGGAGGTCTGAGCAGGAGTTCCTGAAGGAATACAGCTTGGAAAATGGGAGGGCAGCCAGTACGCAGATGTAACACTAAGTTAGGACAAGGGAAGTAATCTGACCTAGAGGTCTGAGTGAATCATCTCCGATGAGGTCTGATCTTTTCTGGCATTGCCACCCCCGAGGTTTGGGCACCCTGGACTCCTCCCAGGTCTGCTGAGTTTACAGGTGCATGAAGGGTCTTGTTGAGTTCAAAAGGACAGTCTAAGCTTGGGTGTTTCCGCTCTGCAGGGATTACAGTTAGACTCTAACTAGTCTAGGCTCAGAGGGTGGCTTTGAGTCACCTCCAGCCTGGCCGGCACATCTGCAGCCCTGAACGAGCAGACAAAGTGGGAATATCAGCATGTGAGTCCCAAAGCCGTGGAGGGAAGCCAACCCGGAGCTCTGGCATGGGTTGTTGTCCACGATGCATGTGGCTTCCAGGATGCCCTGCCGTAAGGCACAATGGGACACTGTTCCCACTAATGTCATCCTCTGCTGTGGGGATGTCCAAAGTTTACTCCCAGCAGAAGTGGGGGGACAACATGCCAGCAAAACTTGTGTTTGGTTGAGGCTACAGTTGCAAACAATTAAGGCAGTACAATAAGATGGATCTAAAAAGACCAGGGAGATGCTTTTGTCTTACTTCAGCTCAATTCCTTCTGACAGGAAACCAGGCCTTTGTGTCTCGTAGAAGAATTATTCTGAATTGTTAATCTTCTTCATACATTTCCTTGCTTGGTGATGACACACTTATTGTTGAGTTCGGCTGCTAACAAAATCATTATCTGTCAAGTGGCTTCAATTTGCTGAGAAACCAGTCCTCTTAGCATATCTGAAACTTTGTGCTTAGAAAAGGGCATGCTGGAACATACTTTTTTTCTTCTTCTTTGTGTTGCTGTGATTTCCCAAATGCCTTCGGCAGCAGCTGGGCAGGGAAGGTGGTGGGGGCTGGTCCTGGGCATGGCCATGGGTCCCTGTGGGCATGAGGCAAGGGCAGCTCCAGCTGCCTGTTTGCTGTCCAGACTAACCAGAATTGTTTCCAGAGTGCATAGCTGAGCTGTGATGGTCCTAGGGCAGCACATGTAGGTTTTTGGCTGGAGGATTGCTGCTTCACATTGCCTGCTGGCTTTAGGCTGGGTATAAAAAGGTTTACTGCTCCTTCTTCCCTCAGGTGCAGTTCGACTGACCTTCTCTGCACAAGAAAGGGAGTTTAGTATGTGAAAACCACATGTTTCTGCTTTACCTGTTCAGTGCAAGTTATTTAACGCCCTTTAACTTCTAATTATTTATTTGTTCCTTTGGGATAAACTGGAAATGCAAGAGAAGGCTGGGGTCAGCAAAACGGCAAGGCAGGAGGTGTTTTATTCTAGGGGATATATAATTACACTGACCAGATTTGATTAGCATTTTGTTGCAAAAATATAGATTACAAGTGCTGAAAGAGAGCTGATGACCTATCAGTAATAAGGCACAGAGATGAGTAATTAAATGGATGTGGAGCTAATGGCGTTGGTTAGAGAAAAAAACGTACAAGCTACATAGGTGGAACGAGCAGCTCTAAGCCAAAATTTACAGAGCAAGGTAACTTGACATTTGTGTAGTTCTCTGGTTGACACAGGTTTTGTCAGAACTGTGAAGAAAGGGATCGATTATCTGATCATTCGTAGGAAGCATTTTAAGGGACTGACTCATCCACACAGACAGGACTGCCATGGCCTGCCTCTCCCAACAGAGTGAATTCAGGAGTCAGGCTGTAGGTCATTTCATGTATTCAGAGCAGTTTTGATTGAGATGGTAAAAAAGCAGCTGGTTTGCCAAAGTATATATTTTATCTTTTTAAAGTAACCTTATCATCAAGTAAAATGCATATTAATGAATTCTTATGTTAAAAAAAAATTCACTCTGGCTTTGGAAACACTATAATCTGCCTGTTAACATGATACTGTCCAAATCGTTCAGACTGGTGTGAATAACTGTCAGTCTTCAGTTCCCATTAGCTCTCAGCTGGGAAGTGAGCACATTTAATGTTTGAGCAAAGATGGCCCTCGGTGCTCTGCATGGCCTGCAGTCCCTGCCACCTCCACCTCCCTGTCCTACCCTCCCAGCAGAGCCAGCAACCCCCTCTGCACAGCTCTGCTCTCGTGTACGAGCCACCTTGGATCCCCTGAATTTAATGGATGGGCTTGGATACATATCCATTGTGCAGAGAGGAGATGGATTTACATATCTCCACTGCTCAGCAATAATTATTAAAATTGCAGCAGAGATTAGAGATTGCTGTAGTATCTGCTCGCACGTTTAATTAAGGAGATGTCTGATGTGCATTGGACTGTACATGCCAGCTGCGGTTGCGTTTGGAAGAACCCCATCTCCTTTCCCAATATGTGTCCCTTGTTAAACGGAACTCCAAAAGGGATTGAAGATGGAGAACACAAGAATGCAATGGTCTGTTCCTATACATGCCTATACATTCTGTTCCTGTACATTCAGTTAGGATGCTCACAGAGCCCATAGTGGCCAATAGAAGAAGACAAAGATGTCAGGGAGGACAATCCATTTTCAGTCCTGGTCAGCAGCTCAAAGCCCTCCCCTGTACTCTGCACCCACTGAATAATCTGTTGTCCAGTTAGGATTACCCTGCTTGTTGCTCATATAGCACGGTGCTAAATCTAATACAGAGCAAAAGAGACATGATTTTGTTTCAGGGAAGCTGCATGTAAGTAGATCCACATGTAGCATTTTAAAGTGGTTTTGTTTTCTTCCCACAGCGATGAAATCAGGAGGCACCCAGCTGAAGCTGATCATGACGTTCCAGAACTACGGACAAGCATTGTTCAAACCAATGAAGTAAGTAAAAAAAGTCTGTATTGTAAAGTGAAATTGTGGTGGAATAGACTGTTGCTATTTTCTAAGCTGTTAACAGTTTGCTGTAGTACCTCTGGAGGTTGATGTGTCTGGATCTCTGGGCTTGCTGCTGAATGTCGAGCTTCAGGGGCTGTTGAAACCTTGCCCTGCTAGACTGGTCTTTGGAAGAGATTCTGAGGAGGGTTTAGATACATTACAGTCTTCTCAGGAATGTTATTCACTCTGATCTCTGTGAAATCACCCTTCATAAATACAGGATGTTTTCAGCATTTCTTTCTTATGTAAACTTACTCCGCAGATCTGAGCTTTATCTGGTGTCAGGGATCCTCTGGAATATGACCAGACAAGAGATGGTTCAGAACAGCTTTGAGAAGAGCTAAATAGTATTTGTGTTATAAATTATAATTTAATCCGTTGATTTATCATTGTTTGGATTAAAGGGTTGTACTAAGTCATTTGGCTGTGGCTGTGCTGACTCTGTGAAAATGAGTTTATCTGAGAGGGGTACTGCAAGGTAATGAATCTAGAGAGAAAGAGAAGGACTGGGACAAAGCAGCCTTGATTTGCACTTGCCCAGATCCCATTGAGAGGAGGCGAGTCATTCAGATACAAAGCAGATGTAAATGAGCTCTGAATCCTGACCTGTATGTTTGTGTTGTAGTGAGGAAAATGACGCTGTGCTTATTGTAGAGGGTTTGGCAAAGACACTGGGGGCTGCAGAATGTTTAATGGAGCTACTCACTATCTGTGTCAAGGGTACCACTGGAATCATAAATTCATTTCTTTCTTTTGTTCCCACTGTGGGGAAGTTCAGTTAATTTCCTCTAAGATGGTCCATAAAAGACGAAAGTAACCGAGAACAAGTGGTTTGGAAGATGTGTTGGCATTGTGTTATAGCTATAGGGGGGAGCACCGCTCAGGGGGTGAGCTGGAGATGGAGAAATTCCGTTTCACTATGGAGTTTGCTGCAGACTGACCTCACACAAGTACAGATTTAACTTGATCTTATTCGTCTGCCAGAAGGGCCAAGTGATTGGTCCCACTTTCCTTAACCCAAGTTTGAGCAGGAACTCTCCTTATGTATGTTTGTTCAGGGAATCACAAAGAAATCCTATGAACTTCCAGGCAGCACAAGGCATTTGTGCAATGGCCAAACGCCTCTGTGTTATTTCCCAACTTGGACACAAATTTCTCCATGTTTCTAGTGGATGCCTGGGAGAGGTCAGAGGAAGCACAGTTAATACTGACAAGTCAGGGGGAAGGTGGTATCAAAGAACATCTGCTCCAACATCTTTCCTTCCTCTCTTTGCCCTCTCCCCAAATCCTCAGATCCTGAGATCATCAGTGTATGGGTTCAACCCCTATAAATCCAAGTTTGTTGCATATATTCATCATTCTTAGTTGTGTTCTGTCCCACATGCAGAATCAAGAACCAGGCAGGTTCGAGCAGCCTTTGAATGTTTGGCAGAATCATGGTTGTGCTGTTGGCTTTTTACATAGTGTGTGATTTGTTTCTTCTGCGTTTGCTCAGATGCAGATAATCTCAATCTTTATCATTGGTATGACATTGTAATTCTGGGAATGCTAATGAGGTCAAATCAAAAGTTTAGCATTTCTACTGTACTATATGCAGCCTTGCCAAGATGATGGATGACAATAGAGGTATAGCCACCTTCCTGTGTAGCAGCAATTACTGCCATCCACTAGAACAATAACAGAAAATGATGATGTCTTAATCATTCCCTTTGCTTGATTTGAAGGGCAGCAACACCCTATTTTCTCACTGCTCTTTGCATTACGTACACCACTGGAAAAAGCAGCATTAGAGCATTCAGCAGCTGTGCTCCCAGGCACCACACCTTACAGTAGCAACGCTGCTGTGTTTGTGCTGAGCATCGCTAAACACGTTCGTGATTTTGAATAAGGATATTTGCAAGCGTTTGTCTTCCTTCTGATAACAGTGAATGTGGAGCCAGATGCTCAGCTAGAATAAATCTTCCTGGCTCCTTTGGCATCTGGTCCCATTGGCCTCTTTCACCAGCTGATGGACTGTTGTTGATGGAGTTCTTGGAGAGGTTTGCAGCATCATTTCTTTATACAGAATTAAGCAGCCTAGAACTAAGGAAAAAAAAACAGGCTTTAAAGCTATGAACCTTCTTCTTGTGGGACCTTGTTCAGGCCCTAGACAACTTCCAGGCTGTTTGTGGAGCTCCCTCTTTTCTGCAGGGAACCGTTCTGATCCAGGCGTCACAAAGCTGGGTGTGCCCCCCCCCCCAGCACAGGAGGCTATAGGCAGCTCACAGATCAGCACCAGACATCTCTGGTCGTCAGGACTGGTGGTGTAAAGGACATTTTTTTCTAAAGAGTGTGATTTGAGGACCATAAAATATCGTCCTGGTGGCTACTTCTGAGATCAGCTCACTGAAGGAAGCCCTTGGAGGATAGTCAGGATGTCTCCATGGGATGCATCCTATGTTTCAGTTGTTCCTGTGTTATCAGCTCCGTGGCTTTTCAAAGCAGCAGAAATTATGCTTTTCTTTCTCCTGAGTTGATAAGCCTCTTCATACAAGCACCCTTCTTCATGAACCCCAAGTATCACAACCATTAAACAGTACCGAGTGCTCAGCTGCAGATGAAAACTGGGGTCTCAGTTCATCCCCTCAGTACTGGGGGGCACTATGAGCTGCATCTCTGTGTTAAACTGGACTGAGCCATTGTTTTTCGGGGAATAGAGTTGGCATCAGTAGGATTTCAGGCCTGATCCCAAGGAAGGTTGATAATCCAGAGTTTCCCACCCTGTCTGGGATCTGAAGTACGGAAAGCTGAATGGTACGTACAGGGTGATATGCAGGCGTGAGGACACTGTCTACCTGGTTTTGATTCATTTGAACTACCTGGAAGGATGTTTTTGCTGTATATCTCAAAATCTTCCAGCTGAATTAATACCTCTTTGAGCAGGATTCAGACAGGGGAGACCACACAAACCCTTCTCTGACACAGCCAGGCATCTGCCAGCGGAAGGGAAGGTCTCCAGACCTTTGGCAGTGACTTCTTCAGGAGAGTTGCAGCAAAACAAATGTGCCGGCAAATTGCTTGAAACCCTGCAGAACTCGTCTCTGCCCTTTCCCAGCCTCCCAATTCCACATTGAATTTATCCAGGGAGCAAGCCAGCTCCAGAAAGGCTGTGGCAGGATTTGGAAATGGGGAAACCAGTCTGCCTTTGGTACCTTTTGTGCTCAGTGTTTGACATTAATTGACAACTCTTCATCGATTCAGGCTAGTGGAGCAAATGAGAGGAGGGAAGCTTAGCAGTCAGGGAAATGTGATAGCGGTAAATAAAGCCTGATCAGCTGCAATTATTTTATTTATTTGTGGCTGTGCATCTTCATTTCTGAAATAATTGCCCATAAAGTATTGCAGAGGAAGCCAAATCTATTTATAAATCCTATGGCCCAGTGTAGATTCCTTTGCTAATTCCAAATGCATCATAGAAAAAGTGACTATTTGCTAAAACTCCAGGGAAGATTTAATATATTTGCAATGTATCTTACAGTTAATGTGTGGTTTTATTTAGCTCATAACAGTTCAATCATACAAAATTATTACCATATGGGACAGGAAAAAAATAGCAACCTCCCGTTCTCCTATGATTAGTGTGTCTAACTGTACTAGCATTGCACAGCATAATAAAATTTATGTATGTGATCACTGATATCTGCAGCCGCAGCTTTCTGTATGACTTATCAGGTAGGAATGGTGTAGAGCCATAAATTTCAAAGAGTTTTGCTTATTTGTCCAAAAGGAACATGCGCTTTATAGTTTTATTTGGTTTCCCTTTGTTTCTGCTAGCTGGTGGAGTTAAATAGCTGGCTCAGCAACAAAACCAACATACTATTTTTTTTCCTCCCAAGGCTTTATTCTTGAAGGGGGAGATTCTGCTCCAGCAGAGTTAGCGTTAGTATTCCTATTGCATATGCTGGTGCCAGGATTTTGAGAGGTTTTTACAGTTTGTTATGGAAAAGCCAAATAGGATCGAATAGAAAATGATACCTTGTTATTGGAGTGGTGAGAAAAGTGTCCTGTGGTATGTGTTTAAGAATGACATCTCTCATTCCTGGTTTTATAGCCAGCTTTGTAGAAATGTGTAGAAAGGGTATTCATTAAAAAATCTTTGAGGTTTATTTGTTTCATTCAAAGAAGTACTATGGTATCTAGTGAACTCACTTTTGACTGGAACTGAGATAAAAGCCAGTTCTGTTCCAACTTTAGATTTTACCTGATATTTTTAACTTTTTATTTTTTTCTGTTTTTACAAGTCACAGTACAGGATTGGTAAGAGCCACATGGCTGGTTTTTTCAGTAGCTGAAGTTGACAGTTAAAGTCTTTAACAAAGTAGAACCAATTAGCATCAGGGTGACTTTAGGCCAGAAGAGACTTCTGGGGTCGTGAAAATCAGTCTCCCTGAATCAGAGGCGATTGTTTCTTGAAATCCCGTTCATTAACCAACGCTCCTGGCCACCTTGTTTGTACCTTTTGTCCCTGCTATCCCTGCTGAAGCCCACTGCTGTAGAAATGACGCTGCCCACTGGGAACATCTCCTGGCTCCTGCAGCCCCAGAGACACGAGCCAGCCCTGGGCCAGCACAGAATTAGCTGGTAGTCACGTCTAGTGCAATGCGAGTGCCCTACAGAAATAAAACCAGCACACTCACCTTTCAGCTCGGTGACATTCCTGTGGCATACCTCTTGGCTCAAGGGCATGGGCACTGGTGGCTGTGCTGAAATCTAGCAGCCGAGGTCATGGGGAAGATAATATTTTTGTTTTGATTGGCAAAGCACAGCTTTTTTAGTGGCTTTTAAATGTCATAGCGACAAAGGATTAGCAACGTTCTTTAAGTTTGTCTTTGATTTCCTGTTAGGAATGCTCAACAAATAATGCGTCTTTTGATAGGGATATTAAATGGGCCAAACAATCCCCATAATACAAACAACTTGTTAATAGCTTTCATTTCCTACAGTTCTATTCCCTTTTCCGAAGCTGCAGTGTGACTGTTGTACCTGTGAAATGCAGCCTCCAGGCCTGATTATCATATCAATTAGGCTGGTATAATTCTTCCCACTTGGTAGCATCACTTCCAAGTCAGAAGAGTTGAAAGGAACTTCAGAATCGGGGCCACCGGAAGATTGCTTTCCTTATTACATTGCAAATCGTGCTGTTTTGAGGAAATACATTTTGCAAACCTGTTGCATTGCAGCTGGCAGGCATCCAGTATAAACATACTGTTATAAGTCAACATAGCAATTAAATCAAATTGCAATGTTTTCTCTGAGCAGCTAGAGAAGTGAGATAGGCATACAGTAGCTGCTATGCTAGAAGCCTTCCAGGATTAACACTTCGACACGCTGGAATGTGCCGTGCGAAACCCGACTGAGCCATTGCTGGTCAAAGTACAAACCCAGCCGCTGCGTTTTGTCACTCAGCTTAAGCCTTCATGTTACCCTACCGGTCACTGGAGAACGCTGGGTCTGCGCAAGGTGTGTTACTGGAGACCTACGGTTGAATAAACTGGTTGGAAAAGTTGAAGCTAGTAATCCCAGTATTCAGTCTGTGTAGGTGTATTTTACAATTGCAAGGAGCTCTGTCTCGTGAAGGAGAAATGCTTTCTTTGCTGCTGGAAGTAATAAGCAGTAATCAGATATTCTGGGACCTCAGATTTTGGGCTTTTACAGGACATTCAAATTCTTACCTACCAACAAAGCACAGCTATGTTTACCTGAGTGAGACCAGCAGGCAGATCCTGATTTACATCAGGAATAAATCTGGAGTAGACTGGATTAATTGTGTCACTTGACATTTCAAGTACATGAGATCTGAATGTGGTCCTAAACAGGGACAGGAGAGGTTGCCATGCAGTATTTTAGTTCTTTAACTTTTGATGTATTATGAACAAACTTTTTCTCTTTTATAACTAAGCCTGTTCATCAGATGAGGCTTCTTCAGTATTTCAATGCAAATTGTGTTTTAGGACTCAGCAGTGCCTCTGGTCCAAATCTCATTTATGCAGATTGGAAAATTTGCAGTGACTTCAAGAGGAGCTGGACCAGGATTGAGGCTGATTGATGGCCCCGGACAGCAATGAAATCCAGTCTTCTGTCTGTCACTGTGCGCTGCGTTTCCCCTTGCCACAGCTCAGCAACTGCTGGCTGAAATATTGATCAATCCCATCCAGCCCAGGAGAAATTTGTTCTCAAATTCTGCAAGCATGTTTATGAAATGACCCCAGAGTCAAAGTCTGAGAAGTCCAGGTAGCTCAAAGGTTGTCCATTTAGATTAGGATCTGCAGGTGTCTGTGACAGCAGCATTTCACCAGGCTGGCAGCTGTAAAAGGGAAAACAAACCTTTTTCCCTCTTTTTGGGCACCAGCTCTGTTGTGCTGTCCCAAGCTGAGCTGCCCCAGCTTGTCTCCTCCTGGAGCCAGGCGGGAGCTGCTCTGAGCCAGGATGGGACAAAATGAGTCCGGTGGTGGGAGGGAGCAGCCCTTCCTCTAGCAAACCAGGGCTCTTTTGCTGGGTATCACCGTGTCCGGGGGGTTCAGCCCAAGCCTGTCCCACTTCCTGGCACTGGGAAGATGCTGTCTGCCACCACAGGTAAATTCTCCCAAAAATCCCTCTCCCCAGCTCTTGGCAGGAGAACACTTAGCTCCACAGCTCACTGAAACAGCCCCATGGTCTCTGTGCCTGGGGCTTTTTGCACAAATAATTCAAGCCTTCCGTTTTTCTTCAGCTCATTTGTTGGGGTTTCTCTGGCTGATGATAACACAATGCTCAAGACCTGTTTTTGTTTTTGTGTTACACAGGCACCAATGGCCACAGGTACTGACTGTGCCTGGCCCTTATCGCCCTTCGAAGCGAGAGCTGAGTGGGCAGTCACATTTTACAGTAGTAAAGTGTCTCTGCTTGATTAGCCACCTTCTATCTAAGTGCTTATAGAATCTTGCTAATTAGTCTTCAGGAACAAAGACATGCTGGTGTTGTTTGTTTTTTTTTTTTAAAGCCTGCAACAGCTTCTTTTTTTTTTATATTTTTTTTTACATTACCACAGTGTATTAGGAAAGAAGCATCCTCGGTGTCTGATTTTTAATCAAGCTGTTTCTTCGTTTTCATTTTCTACATACCAAGATATGCAGTCCTGTGGCTTTGTCTTTTAACCAGAGACCCACTCTCAGTTTCTTTTTTCACACATTCTACCCTGTATCGGCAGTGCAGAAATGCAGCAAACATTATCGAGGGAAGAGTTGGTGTGAAATGCATAACCTGTGATTTACTGCTAAGTGACAGGGCTTGGCACACGGGGGACTCGTTGGTGTAGCAATGAGGCAAGATGTCCTTAGTAAATCTAAGCAAAAAAATGTGTCCAAAGTGTTTTCAGTGGGATACGCAGATACCACTACCCTGAAATGTTTCATGGGAATTTATCTCCATTTCTCTACAATTTATAATCCCTAAAGTAGACTCGAGAGACTGAAATTCAGGGAGGGAAAATGATTTGTGGAAGACTTGTGGCGTAAACCAGAGGCTGAAGCTTTTTTCTCTCTAGAGCAGCACGCACAGCTTTATCCTGGAGATGAGTTCCACCCTGCTCATCCCCCCCTCGGGAGGAGTTATCCCTGGATGTTTTATGGAGCTAAATTGCTCCCCCTCTGTCCCTGGCCCTCGTGTGACACACAGGGGTGGCTCTGGGGATCCCCCCCCCCCTTTTTGGCCGCTCACACCAAGGTTTGATGGCAGTTTGCTCTTCTGACATCCAGCTTGTTAAAGCCCTCAGCGTTTCTGCAGGTTTCTCGAGTTAGGGCTGCGGGCTGTCAGAAGGGGCAGGAGATATGCAGCAGTGAAACGGGTCTGACGAAGCGGAGGGTTTAGTGGCTGGGGACCCACGTCCAGCTTTGCCGGAGGTCACCAGTTCAGGCGACACAGTCCCATGGTCAATTCAGGAGGGACTCACAGCCAGAGCAGCAGTGTCTTGCAGGTTGAGACAGGACGGTTTTGGCAGAGCTGAGAGTCTTAGGAGGGAGCACACAGCACACATCCAAATTACGCCCTTGGCGTGGTGCTGTTGGTGACTCAGTGCTGTAAACAAACAAACAGAAAGTGTGTTTAAAATAGCCATAATAGCTGTTAATAACAGCTTTAGGACACATTGGACATTTCTGACTATTTTTTTTTCGTATTCCATGTCTAGTTCAATAGTGTTAGTGCTTTTCTTGTTAACTTACAATTTTCCACCCTGTTATAACGTTTTGCATGTGGGTAAATGAAAGTTAGAAAGCCTGAAAGACTCATTTGCATGTGAAGAAGTGTCAAAACCCCGGAATAAATAGCATTTGCAAACGTGTGGGAGATGGAGAGTAGGGGGGACAGCAAAACTGTTGTAAATAGAAGCCATTTAAAGTGCTGGATCGTGCACTATGGATAACAACATACCCCAAGCCAGCACGTAAGCGAGATCCTGTTCTCAGCAGCAGCATCCAGCCGATCCTGTCAGCACTTCAAGCCCCCTTTGTAAACTTTGCTCATCAGTGGTCCAAATTCTTCATGCAGGGGTGGTCACCTGGCCAGAGGACAGGTACTGCCGTGCCCATGCATGGAGACCTGTGATAGCAGAAATGCTGCACACAGGCTGCAGGCACACACAGGCTCTGTGTGGATTTTGAGCTGCTTCGATAAACCAGCATGAAGCAGCAAAAGAAATGAAGATGTTAAATTGGTCTGTAGATTTACCGGGAAATCTAGCAATGATTGCTACTGTTTTCTTTGGTTTTCAGTATGACTGACTTGTATTGTGTTTGATTTTCTCGAGATACATAAGAAGAGAATTTTTAACCCAGCGTGTTTGTGTTTCCCTGTGTTCTGTGCCTGCTTGAATCGCTGTGATATGATAATCCGGCCAACATTTTCCGACAAACCTCTTTTGCATCTGATTCTTTAGGGGTTTATTAAGCAGAAAATCTGATTCCCGAGGTGGAAAACCCAGAGGTTTTTCAGCCTTTCATGTTGCAAGCCCAGGTTTTGTGTCAGGGCTCTGAGTGAGGCTGAGCCAGGAGGAGGGGAGAGCGATGCTGTGGCTGGAACGCCAGCTCTGCCTCCTGGGGCTGGCGATGGCAGAGACAGCTTAAAGCACAATCCTGTTTTCCTCTAAGATTGAGAAGGATGAGGTGCAGTGAGGAGGGCAAGGTTGGGGCAGCAGCTGTCCCCTTTGGCATGGACCCAGTGCCACCATGAGCCTCTGTGTCTCCCCCCCAACCCACAGCAGCAGCCAACCTGACATCTCTGGGCTCTGACACCAGCAAAACAGGGTGAGCAGAGCCTGCTTTCCCCATTGCCTGCCTCATTTTCTTATTCCCAGAGCCAGCTCCAAGTTGAAACCTTTTTTTTTTTTTTTTTTTGTAGCCTCCTAACCCAGGTACAAGAGCTGGGTAACTGGGAATTTAGCCCAAAACAAGCCCTTTTTTCCTCCGCCTGACCTACTTGTCCCTGCCCGTGGGGAGCCGCAGGGGCTTCTGCTCCTCCCGTGCCTTTGCTTTGGAGAGTTGGGCTTTTGTGCTGCTGATTATATCACGGTGCCTTGAAGTTATCTTGGCGTGCACTGGGTATTTTGGTACAGAAACTGCTTTTTATGTGCTTCTGTAGCACTCAGGGCACTAATGCTTTGCCTGAAGCAGCAGCGAAGCCTTGGCTTTGACACTGCGGTGCCACGGGGCAGTGCCAATCCAGAGCAAACCCAGGGCTCTGGGCGGTGTGAGCACAGCCAGGGTCCTGCTCCGTCAGCAGTCAGTGAGGCCATGCAGAAGAGATGGGTTTTGCAGCACATCCAGGCCACCTATTCGGATCCAGGCTCTTTTGGCACCTGTGAAATTGTCTGACAACTTGTGAGCAGGCACCGTGCCACGCGAGCAGATGGGCATGGATGTCCCTGCAGCCAAGAGCCTGGATGTTCATCTGGCAGAGGCAGCGAGCGCAGAGCTCCTCCGTGCTCGTGTCCAAACACCCTTCCCCCCTGAAGCCACCACGGGAAGAGCAGGCATGGCGGTGGGGTGTCTGGTTTGGACACGGGGTGTTCACAGCAGAGGTGATGCCACCCACGTTCTCCCTCTGGTTCCTGCTGCTCCATCACCAAGGACAAAGTAGTTTCTGAGATGCTTTCAGCCTGAGCTCCCTATTTTGTTGGGGACAGCCAGCACCTGGCATTGTCCTTGTGTCCTCCAGAGACTCACCTTGAAGGCAACAGCACAGCAATTTTTTTTTTTTAACTACCTCTGCTAGGTGGTTTCCTATGAGAGGTGAGCTCTTGCCAGGAGTGACTCCTGAGATAAAAGGATTAAAGCATCCTCTTCAGCGCTTCACAGGAATTGTCACAAGGGCTTTCTTTAAAACATAACTCCAGGGAAGGCCTTAATGCTTATCATCCCTAGGGGCAGCTTTCCTCACACAGGCATGTGTTCCATGATGATTGACACATCATTAATTAACTGTTATTAATTAACCCCCTAATCTGAAGTAATGGGGGAGGAATTCCTTGCAGGCTTAGATCCTGTCATTTCTTTGAACACAGGAGCCCCTGTTCCGCTGCACTCCCAAACCCATCTGTCTTTGGGACCCAAGAAGCCCATAAAGAACGAAGGACTGATGAACAACCTTTAATAACTCCCCCTTAACCACCTTCACTGCCTGACAGCCACAGTTCAAACATGATTTGCAGGAGCGAGACTACTTGTATCTATTGCTCTGAGTTTCGAGGAAGAGAAACGTGTAAAAAAATAAATGTTTGTTGCCTTTCAGCCTCCCCTTGTTCCCTGCTGTGTAGGATGTGATCCCGTGAAGGATACAGGATCCGTCTGCAATATAACGCTGCCCCTGCGTGTGGATGGTCACATACCTCCTTTCAGCCTGGCCACGCTATGAAAGGTTTCGTCCCAAAGTTAGGACATAAAACCATTCTTTGTTCTCCAGTTTATCTCCAGCGTGATGACCTCTCTGCACTCCATAGCCCGAGCCATGCTAAAATGCTGAGCTGCGCCCCGAACAGTAGCAGACGGGATAAATCCTTCCCGTGCTGACTTCAGCTGGGCTTTGCTGCTGTCCTTGAAGGCTTTATTTCACTCTAATCACTTTGAGCCAGCCCATGTCTTCTGCCAGTTCTGCCTGGTGGCCTCTAACAATCTCCTATGTCAGGCAGCAGCGTGATTATGGCTTTATTTAACTAACTTTGTCTGCATTTGCCTTTCAAGGAGCAACAATGCAGCAATTCTATAGACTAAATGTGGCCTAAGAAAATAAATTGTCCTGTTTATCCACAAACACCAGATTCTTGGGGTGATGCCAATCTTCGTAAGACATCAGTGGTGCTGATAAGCCAATAGTCATAATCACTGATCAGTGTTTTGCTGATGTTTTGGCGAGGTTTTCTGTCCAGTATTGTTGACCCTGTGCTTTTCCTATTAACCCTGCATCCCTGGGCAGGAGAAAGACCTTCTCAGGGGTCAGAGTGATACCTATATCGCAGGAGATGCCTAAAACCCATTATGTTTGGCATGGCTTGTTCCTTTTATTCAGCATCGTGTATCAGGATTCATCCCTGCCATGCAATTTCAGGCACAGTGGTATTAGTCCTGCCATTTTCCATCTCTGCAACTGGGAACGGCCTCACGTTGCTGACATCTGAATTACATTTTTAACAACAATTTCCTTTGTTACAGAAAACAAAGCCAAAACAAACAGTGGTATTGGAGGCTCACTTTCTGGTTTAAATAACACAGACCTTTAAATGGATGAAGGCTATGAATCATTTTTGTGTGGATCCTGGTTTTGGGTTGTTTACTTGCTTGTTTGAGAATGACTTTGTTCCTTTTTTTTTTTTCCTGGCAATGAAAGTCTATCACTCACGATGCAGTAGGTTAGTTTGGAAAAGCTCCCTGGTCCCTCTTATCTAGCTGAACTGCTATTAGATTATTGGTTTCTCTCTTCTCTCCCTTCCCCTAAAAATTCGCTCACTACAAGGGTGAAATTGCAGTGTATTGAATTGTCTGATATTGCACCAATTCTTTATTGCAATATCTTCGAGATTTTAATAGCTACAGGCCTTGAAACAATTTTGGTGTTACCAAAGACATTTAATATCTGTGAACTTACGGAAGGTATTTTCTGGCACTCTGCAATGACTCTAAAACCCCAAAGAATTACACTCAACAGGCCTGAATTTCAAAGCCTGACATCACTGTGAGCAAGGAATACAAATCCATCAACAGGAGCAGGATTTTAATTGCTTTTAAATGAGTCTATAGAAATCTAAAATTGCTTTGTGGGATGAAAAAAAAAATCCCCTCTTTTATCTGTGAAGAGGTTTTAATTCTGGTGAATAAAATAAGTGGCTGCTGGAACAATACAAGGTTTTTTCCCTCTGACTGTGTAGCTGTTCCTTCAGCCCCTGCCTGCTGGGATTTTATCCTTGAGCAGTGAGACATCGGAGTTCATCAGATATTATACGTGGCAATTGCCAGACCAGGAGAGGCTCTTTGGTGGCTGGAAGATTTGTGCTTCTATTATGTTAGCTGTTAAAAAATGAGACCACCTGCATTCTTTTGCAATGTGACCTTCTCTAGCTGGTCATATGCTGTATTTTCTCTGTGATCTGATCTGATTTTGAGGGGAATCAAAAGGCCAGCAGTGCTTTAAAACCCAATAATGCCCTGACTCTTGCTTTACCTTTCCTTTTCCCTTTTTTTTTCTTTTTTTTTTTAATGAAAGGAGTGAAAACCTCTGCAGACATTTCTACATCTGGCTTAACTTCTGGTTAAATACAACCTCAGGGAGTGCTGGAAAATCTTACTTCTCCTGTTTAGAAGAAAAGTAAATGAGTCATCTTTTCCAAAATACTTTTCAAGGAAAGAGATATCAGAAGTTGTCTGTGTTTTCCTGTTTAATAGATTTCCATTGCCTTTACAGCTGGCATGTAGCACGGGAGCATCCTTCGCTGAGCCTGCCCCAGGGATGGGGCAGGTTGGTGTGGTCCCTTCCCTGTCCCACCCTGTGTTGTGTGTGGGGTTGGATGCCATGGCTGTTGCTTGGACTGGTGTAGGCACGGAGCCAGTCATGCTCCTGATGTGAAGGATGGAGCAGAGCAGCATGTCTCCTGCCCCGGGCAGGTTTGCAGCCAGAGCAGGCGGCTTTCTCCCCTTCCTTCACCCTGGGTGGGCTGTGAGAGGGGTCACATCCATCTTTGGGGGTCTGGGGCTATCTCTGCAGGCACAGTGGAAGGACTCTGCTTGGTTTCAGAGGGAACCAGGTCTGGCCATTTGTCTCATCTCAGCATTTCTGTTTGTGAATCACCTGGAGGAATCCCCTGACCTAAAATATTCAGGATGCCGGAGGGAGGAATCACAGAAATGGAGAAATTCAGGGGCCCCCAAGCTGGAGACCACAGTGGAGATGGGGACCTATCCCGTCTCCTGCATCTCCACATGGCTCCTCGATGGAGAAATCCTTCCTGAAACCCTGAGCGAGCCTCAGCCCAGGCCAGGGCAGGAAGAAGTCACTGAATGCCCCATCTCCACCCAAACCAACATCACCGCTGTACCTAAACCTTTCCAAAGGCTCTCAAGCACATTAGTAGGCACCTCTCAATTGGAGCCATAATAGCACCTAATACTGGTCAGCAATCACATTTCCTTACCCAGCTAGTAAAATCATTATTGGGCTTGTTTTAGGCAGGAAAAAACCTGGACAATCTAGTATTTGATATTTTAGTTAGCATTAAACTTGCAAAAAGGTGACTGGTGGCAGCACCTTGAATTCTGAACTAACATTTTTTGTCTAGTTTGAAGCAGGTTGATACTAACATGCTGTAAAGGAGAGAACACCTTCCTAGTGAGGGCTTTAAAATACTTTTAGTTATTTTCAGAAATAAACCTAGCCATTATTGTATTTTTGCAGGACAATTATTTTGTCTCCTCTTGCATAACTACACATTTAAAAATACATTTTAAAATAATTATTTTTAAATCGTTTTTATTCTAATTGACCATAACAAACCAGACAAATTTCTTCAAGATTAATTTTCCACCTAGCTGAAGAAATTAGCTATTGCTTTCTCTCTCCCACCTCGAAGTCTTGCTAGAATTGGTTACCTGGATACCCTGCCTGTAAAGGATGTATGTGCTGAAGCAATTTAAATAGCCTGATTTGTCATCTAACTGCAGGCGTCATTAGCGGAGCATTATTTGGCTGGAACATTGTAGGCTGAACATGGATAACTTCTCTGTGTTGAGGAGAGATTTAGTTTAACCACCTTGTGACCAAATATTGCCTGCCTTCAATGTGGAGCTGCAGCAAGTCTAATGTGAGGAATACAAGCTGTATCTGGGTGGGAAATTATTTTTCTGTGTTGTATAGCTATTGGAAATATGTTCTACATCAGGATGAAAACAGGCTCTTTCAAATATGTTGTTTCAGAATCTACTGATTTGTTCATTTGGGGGCAAGGAGATAGTTTTCTTACAATGGGGAAGAGGGAAGGAAATACAAGCCTGGCTTTTGCTTTTTTTCCCTTGTAGCTTTTCTCCTTGTCACAGCTCCTGTTTCAATTTATTCCTCTGGTTATCACCTCTACTTTTAAAATGGCAATTCCACTGGGGTGGAAGGACCCTCATAGGCAGGTTTTTAAAAACAAGCTGGTGAAATTACAACGATGATTTGAAATTAATTTTACTGTGTATGATTGCGTGTAAAGCAGAAAACAGTGGTCTCCTCTGATAAAACCTGCATGCCAGAAGGCAGAAATAAGTTGTTTCCCTGGAACCTGACTATGGAGCGTGGTCAGGGAGGTAGTCTGTTGCATAATGATAAGGAACACATAGAAACAAACCTGAGCTTTAAAAAAGAGGATTTTGCTAGTTCTCAGATCACTTTTTAGGTCTGGACTGAACCTAACATACTGTTTTAAGGCTTTAACCAAAGTCAGGTTGTGTATTATTGATTCCAATGTGATTCAGAAAACTCAGAGTCTGGAGATCTGTCAGGGAGGTTCAATAGACCTGCTTCCTCCCGTCTAAGCTGATTCTGGAGCTGCAGCTGAATTGCAGGAGCACCACAATTGCTTAGCTGCCAATTACATATTCCTGAACATCCCTCTTGGCAAATCTGCTCCCAAATCATGTTCAGGAATCAGAGTCTTAAACGAAGCACGGTTGCAAAATATTCTACTGCTCTATGGTGCAAGTACTATTCCTTCAGTCATAATTGATGTTACAAAATATTTTATGGCTTCTGTCATTAGTATTCCCAATTGGCTCAATCTGCAATTTATTTCATGCTGTAAAAATGCTAAGGATTTTCTACTGATTAGCAGCAACAGTAGGGCGTATTTCTAGATTTATCTACATGGGATATTTTTGGGTGGGTAAGGAGTCTTTTGTCTTTGAATTAAAATGTGTCTAGACACTCTTTTTTTTGTTACAAATCTAGCACAATGAAGATACTTTTGAGGTAGTAATTAAATTCTTTCAGTGACATACAGTCTACTATGCACAAGGCTTCAGTATAATGAATATATTTATTTCCAGGAAATCCACAGGATTTTCCTTGCCATTTGTAGAACTCAGCGTATAAATAATGCAGACCATGCTGTGCTGCTTTTCAGTTCGTCCCAGGAAATTATGCCATTAAAAATGCCACAGTTCTTTCAGGCACACACAAACACAGCAGGTAAAGAGAATATTCATGTGATGAACGGTGACAGAAGCAGCATCAGCTGGTACATAACGCTGCAAAGCACACCTCCGACGATGAAATTGTTTGCAGTAATTATAGCGTGGGATGAGGCTGTTGTTTAACTTAACATCATGGCAGTCAAACTGTGATCCATCGAAGTGGGCTCTGAATTTGTAACCCAGGGTTAGGACTCAGAGGTGCAAAATAAGGTGAAGTGAAATGAAGAGCTCTGGAGCCTCCCCTGCCAGCCCACGCACAGCCAATAAGCGTAATGAAAATGAAACTTCACTTAAGCAGTTTTGGAAATAAAAGGTCCCCATAAATTCCTCACAGACTTGTTTTTGTTTGTGAGCACATGTCGCTGTTTGAAATCTGCAATTCAGATGTTAAAATATCTCCTCTGCAAAAATAGCCATCGCTCGTGCGGTGTTCAGACAGCAAAGACCATCCGGTGTGTAAAAGCACAGCCGTGTCCCTTCGCTCGGTAAGGTACCAGTGTTTTGTATGTTTAAGAAGGAAAATTTACCATCTAGCGTTTGTAGGCATTACTTATGCATAAGCAGAGCTTTAGTGCGTGTTGCAAATGGAAATCAAGTACATGATGTGCCTGGAAGGAGTTTATTGAACTATTTATGGGCTGATCACGTTTTGAGCTAGAGCTGACTTGGTTATTTTTAGTTAAATAACGTTACAGTAGCAGTTGTGTTTATAAAGAAGCAAGACAATTCTCCTGCAATTCACAGACCTTTCTTGCTGCGTCTTGGTTCAAACCTTAATGTCCCAACACGCAGTGTTGCTGGAGAAGCTGAGCCCCTGACATCATGGGGATTGTGGATCAATGAGTTACAGCTCAGAGGCAGATTTTAACCTCCCACAAAGCAGCTCTGTGTGTCTTTCCTTCTTCCCTCCCAGCTGCATGCAGAGCACCCAAATGGGTTTTGCCAACTTGGAGCCACCCACTCTGGTTTGGAAGTGAACCGTGTCTGCTCTTTGGTTTTCCAGTCCCTCAAGGGTGGTACCACATGCAGGGCATGCGTTTGCTCGGTGGTTTTGGAAAAGATTGGTTTTCAGAGTTGGAGTTAGGTGTAACTGGTGCAAAGGGGTTTTGTACAGGAGTGAGTTCAGCTCAGCACAAGGCTCCTGTGTGAAAAGTTTTGGCTGGATCTCTCAGAATAGTTCAAAAAGCCAAAAGGTCTTACTGTCTTTGGAGAAAAAAAAAAGCCTCAATCTGCTTTGTCTTTGTTATTTTCATGATAAAAATCGACAATTTCAGGAAGTTGTTCTTTGATATGCCTTTAGAAAGAAGTTCCAATAACTTTAGAGATGCAGATGTAAATCATGGCTACTCATTAGCATGAGTGACTATTCCTTCTTTCTAATAAAAAAAGAATGGAAAACCATTAAAACTCACAATAAGGTGGAAGCATATAATTTAATATGGTCATCTATTTGGAAATGCACATTGTGCATAAATTATCAGATGTATCGGCGGGGAATCCGCAGCTGTCTAGCAAGTAAGTTGTTTTGCAGTTGCCATCTGACCTGTACATAAGTGGAAACAATGTCTTCATTAAATTTACAAAACTGAACATTAATCATTAGCGAAACCAGCACTGCAAGACGGAAGGGAAGTCTTGCTATGTCCCCAGGAGCTGTGTGTCAGTAGCTAATGGCAGGATTTAACTATTAAGGTCATATCAAAAATAGATCTGCTACTTGGCCACAGTGCTTACTACCCTGTTACAAAGGAAATCGGATTTAAGATGTAGTTTAAAGACTTACTGTATGTTGGGGGAAGAAAAGGTGTATCTGGAAATGTGTCCTAGAATTCCTGACTTCGCAAGCGGTGTCTAGTGAAGTTTTTAGTGGGGGTGAATGTTGCACTGAATGCACTTTCTTAGAGACTGACTCGCTCCATCGCTCTCCCATCCTTTTGAGAAAGCTATAAAGCAACGTGTGCTAGTGCAGAGCTTTTGGCAAGTATGTTTTCCACCCCTTTCTGAGACTGCTTTAGTCTAGTCTAGTCTGTGCAGGTTTCTCCATTGGCTTCCAATAGCACTGAGCCGAGAGACTAATATCAGCCTGGTAGGGTTTGTTCTCTTTTCTTCTTGTTCTCTCCTCAGGGTGTAAAAGATCAAGAACAATCAAGTGTTTAATTTTTATAGGACTTTACTGAAGGGTTTTTTTAGGCTTTCAATGTTCTCACTGCTCTGCCCTCTGCTCTCTGTCAGGGGAGGTGGACCAGAGCTGAGTGGTGGGAGTGGGAGGAGGCGATGCCCTGAGTTTCCATGGGTGGTCCATCTCATGCTCTCAGGCTCCACAGTAGTTAGGGAGGTGAAATCCCTTCTTTAAAGAATGTGATTGATGTGATGGTGTGGCCCCAGTGTATGCGCTACTGGAAATCGAAGGGTGAAGCTAATGTTTTGAAAGATGTGACTAAAAGGATCTATATTTGTGTAGAAAACGGAATGGCAAATTTAATCCTGCTTTGCACCTTTGGGTCACTTTGCAGGTATTCTTGCAGGTCAGCAATGAACCCACTTTATTTTGTTTTCTTTGTCTTCCTCTTCTACCTGCTTCAACCAGTAAGCCGATTCAGACAGAAAGTAGTCTGGCTGTCTGTACCTAATCCTATAATACTTCCTTGACATTCACACTGCTGTTGAGCATTTCTGTCAATACAGTCATTGCCTGTGAGCTGCATGGAAAACACTGCCCAGGAAAAAAAAAAAAAAGCAGGTTTCATATCATTCTTGCCACTATTTGTGATAAAATGAAGATCTTCACTCAACTTTATTGGAATTTACTCAGGCATTTGGTAATAGCAGCCTACTGGAAATTGCTAAGGAGGGAACTTGAAGGGCCTGTAACCAAACACAAGAAGGTGGCTTGTGTATTCTTTTTTATTCAAGATCTCAGTCCCGAAAGTGTCAGACACACAGTGTGCTTTGGACAGAGCTGAAATTCCAATATTAGTTTAAGACTCTTCTACTCCTGCTCTTGCTTAATCCTGCAATATCCGCCTTGATATTAGCAAGAGCTGTGGAATATCATGGACACGTTTAAACTAAACACTAAGGACAGAGGTTATGTCTTCTGTCCCCCACATCCAGGCGTGGACAAGAACAAGGTGTTTGCTGTCACAGATGGCTCAGTTATTCACTTTAATCTGCATCTGCTCCACACTCCACTGAAGTCAACAGGAGGCTTTTCCCATGCCTTCGGTCTTTAAATTTGAGTATGGGCAGGTTGGGTCCCAGTTTATGAACTGGCTCTGTCCTTCCTGATCCAGTTCAGCTCGAACTCAACGGGAGACCTTTCACTGAGTTGAAGGAAAGTTGGATCAGGCCCAGAGAAAAGCAGTAAGTGCTGAAGGAATAAGATGATGAAGTTCAAAGATTAAATCATGCGATAGCTTTGCTCTGCCATGTACTTATCCTCACAGTTCATATTAAAAGGTAGGAAGACTGAGATACAAGTGTCCTTGGCTTTAGGAAAAATGTAGTCCTCTGTTTGAAACCGGACTCCCACAAAACTCCTGTGGGCTGTGCACACACATATCTATCGCACTGTACCATAGATAAGCTTCATATTTTGTAGACATTTGAACACAGTTAAAAATTCAAGGAGAAGTAGCCAGACATGCACTGTTAGAGAAAAGCAGCTGCATGTTGTAAATCAGCTCTACGAAAAAATTTTGGCAACAGTGTCATTTCACTAAATGTTTTACTGCACATCCTTTGCAGATTTTTCCTCCCTTCTCCTGTCTTCTACTCATCTCCTTTTTTTTAGTGCTGTTTTTTCTAAACTCTGCTTTTATTATCAGCCCTTGCATTCCTTATCGTAATCTCCCTTTATCTTACCAAGCAACCCCAACGTAGGTAGGCTTTTAAGTTCAAATTAGCCAAACTTAATGTCTACGTCTTGTGAAGGGGAGCGAGCCTGGCTCAGGTTGAACACTAGCTCAGCTGAGTCTTGCCGCTGAGAAGTGTTCCCCTCTGTATGCCTGTACGGACACACACATACCCCCCCTTCTTCATCTCACTCCAGGTTTGGGCGGATGCATTTTTACGATCCACCGAGCGTGAATATTTCTCTGCACCTTGAGCACGGGAGTTCACCAAATGCATTGCACTTGATGGGAGATTTTTATAGAAAATAGCAATTGCCCTGGGCAGCCAAGCCAGCGAGAGCCTTCCCTTGCAGTTCTATGGAGCAGTTTCCCCAACATCCTTCTGCTCTTTATTTTTTTGTGAGGGATGTTTTTCAGAGATTTCAATAGGTCTTTTTTTTTTTTTTACTTAAGAGGAGCAGATTACGCCAATACTGAGCCTTTTTGAAATCCCGCTTCTACTGTCTTTGTAAGGGATGCTCCTCAAAACCTTCACCTCCATTTTTTTTCCTAAAATGCCGTGTCTTTAACTAGGATTAAAGGAGGAGGAGGATAATGCTCTGTGGAGAGCTCCTAGCAGCAGGGCCCATGTGGAGGCCAGGAGGTTAAAATCCTCCTTCTCAGTGGAGATGCAGAAGGGGGAAGAGATGCTAATACGGCTTGATTTTCCCCTGGGGCTGGCTCCCCATGGGCTGCGGAGCGTTAACCCACCCTTTATCCAGACGAGCTAAAAGGACACTGATGTGTAATTTCCAATGTAATTTTTGATTTAGAAAGATGGATTAGCACCTCCAGTTTCCAGCCTGGAAGAGGAGAAGTTTAGAGAGAAAGTAATGTTTTTTGTGGTTTTGTCAGGGAGCACAATTAATCTGTGAAATGGCTGCAAAAAAGGGCTCCCAAGCCAGTGCACTCTTAGTCATACAATAAATGAGCAACTGAGGTTGAGAAAGATGCATAGTTAGTTCAAATTTAGGTGGGCAGTGAAACATTTGGGTTGGTACTAAGACGGTCCATGGATTTTCTTTCATCTTGAAAAGTTAGGGCATCCTCTGACCAAGGCTGAGAAATGCTGTTCCCAAGTACTCGAGAGGTTTAGGGGCACCCTGGAGTATTTGCACTTGTAAATCCCCTTGGCAGCTGCCGGTCAGAAAGTAACTGCTTGAGAAATGCTCTAAATGGCAAAGTGGTGATGTCAGCCCATTCCCAAACATGTTGTGCTTTGCACATGGGAATAACCCAGGCAGGACCTGTGTCTGTCAGGGAAAATCAGCCTCAGAGACGTGTTGGTCAGCCGCTGATTTTTGCAGCAGGATGGGGTCGGTACTTGTGCACACCCAGGGATCGATGAGCAGCGAGGTGCTGCTCTGTGTTCCTTGTTTGGGCAAAATTCTGGTTGAGAAGAAAACACATTAAAAAAATGCAAGTTTACCCATGAACTGCAGAACCAGCTTAGGGCAAAGAATAAGTTAGACACCCTTCACAAGAGATTGTGTTTGCTGACAGGAGTAATAGTAACGAGACAGGAGTAAAAATAAAATAAATTTGAAAAGCGAGAGGTTGCATAGTTTACTTTATTAGAGCAATGAAATACCACACCATATCAAAGCAATTCCCATTTCTTTTGTAACCACAAAGTAGTCTGAAACAGGCAATTACACCTTCTTTCCAGCTCAGAGGGGCACATCACCCTTTGCCACACATTAAGGAATGTTAATGGCAGCGGTAAGGCGAGTTCAGGGGTGTGTGTGCTTTACTGGGAAATCACACCTCCGAGGAATTAGAAACACTCAGCCCTGGGGAGCGATTATCTCGCTGTAACCACATGCCTGCTCTCCTCAGTGGCATAATTATGGAAGATTCTCAGGATTTGGGATTGAAACAAGCTTGAAAAGCAAAACTTGCAGTTCTGCTGGGGAATATCCCCCACTGACCAGCACAAGGAGTGGGTGCTGGCACATCCTCTGGACCCCTACCCAGGGCACGACAGGACTGATGGGGAGGGGCTTGAGCTGAGCCGTCTGCTGGCACTTAGATCTGAGGGCTGCAGGAGGAAATTGCACAAGATGCTTCACTGTTCTGATCCCCTGTTTCTCATTTTGTGCTGGATGTGAGAACAGTATCCAGACTTTGAGATCCATAGCTGGTACAAGCAGCCCGCTGTACAAATGAGAATTTCATGCCCTTTTTTTATGTGTCGGTCTACACATGCACACCTTGTAGGCTCTGTCCTGTTGATGATTTTGATGGTAATTATTTATCTGCAAAATCTTGGGCACTTAGTGTAACTCAGTATCCAGTAGCTCTTGAATGGTAAATTTTAAATAAAAAGCCAAAAATGTTTGACTTCTGCATGGGTAGGTGGGAAGGGAGGAGGGAGCATGCTGTAAGTTAACACGGTTTCTCCTTTGAGGTCCTTGGGAAAGTGGAGCTCCCCTATACAAATGCAGATACCTAGGTCACCCGTGACACAAACCAGTGAAATTTCAAAGGATTATTCACTTTCATAACTGGAGCCTGAGCATCCTTTTATTTATTCTTCCAAGCCATGATAAAATGACAGCCTCATTGTATGGCTCATGGAGAGGTGTGATTGTATTAGGTTTTATCCCTATTATACAATCTTAGGAACTAAAAACATTTCATTTCAGAGAGAGAGGGGAGAAATTCGAACTCTGAACTGCAAACTGAAAGAGGGAGCCTGTACCTAATGGGCTGAACACTGTGGCAAAATTCAGTCCAAACAACTTCTTCCACTTGGGCTGGAGAGGAAAACGTTGGGTCTGTGTTGCTCATGCACAGTGCCTGTGGCCCTCTGGCCCGTCCCTGTACCTGGCACAGCTCAAACGGCATTTCTGGAACATGAGAGCTCATAAAAGCTGTCTGAGCTTTACTTGGACCATTTGTATTTCCCTGTGTGGGGCAGGAGACACATTGGAAGCCAGGATTTGAGCCTTATTTCTGGTTAGTTTGGCAATAGAAATAAGTAAAGTAGGTTTTTTTTATTTGGAGGAGTTGCAGTGCTTTGCATGGTGCAGTTATTTAAGTACAAGGAGTCTTGAGTGCACCTAGGACCTGCAGACCTCAGTGTCAGCCTGAAAGGTGACATCTGGGATCTGCCAAAGCCCATGGCCAAACTGACTTGTACTTTTGCCAGAATAACGCATTTTTTCCCAAAGTAGTTGTTGTCATGGGTGGAAGAAGGAGAAGAAAAAACAACTGTGAGTCTGGAAGGGGATGGGGTGAGCAGCCAGAGCTGCTGCAGGGATCTGGTGCTTATCACTGCCTTGTCCTTGCAAAGTGCTGAGCACAAAAGAGCTCCAAGGAAGTATTAAGTCTCTGCTTGACTGTCAAGGACACACATAGTTCACTGGCTATATGTGTGCCCAAAGTTAAGCATGTGCTTAATGAGGCTAGAGTGTTTCGCTTAGGGCAGAGCTGAATCCTTAATAGCTCCATGTTTTGCAGCTTTTGCTGAAAAAACAGGGCTAATATTTTCCTGCTTCCTGGGAGATTTTGAGGACAAGCTGACTAGCATTCATGGTTCTCCTAATGATGGCAAGGAAACTCATTAATAAAAAGGAAGAAGTTATGTATCGATGCATCAGATTCACAGTAATTAATTTTTCCAGCTTGTTTTGAACCTATTGTGAACCCTGGAATTTTGATGGCACATACATCACGTACAGCGAAAAGAAAAAATCCAACAAGCTGAAAGAAATTTGAGCTTTGCTATGCTTCTAATATGTTTAATGTTATTGTTCCGTTAAATCCCTACCCTTAGTGACCCCAGACATATTAAATAACATTCTCAGGGTTGAAGAAATGTTTCAGACTTCTAATTTTACACATATTTTTCCTCCTGCACTCTCAGAGCTCTACAAATGTTATATATCGAACAACCTCTGTAGAAAATATTCTGCAGTCTTTTTCCTAAAGAAAGGCTGACGGTACCTGGGCTCACGCGGAGCTCTGCTTGCCCTGCCTGCTTTTCAAAAATAGTTTTTGCAGCTGTATCATTTTTCATGTTTGCAATTTATGGCGAGCAGGCAGTGTACAACAGAGCCTCAAAGGGATAAATCAGGGGGAAAGATGACAGGTATCATGGGCTTGTCATGGCAAAAACGCTCACACCACTTCTTTAAGAGCACAAAGGAATCCAAGCCATACAGGGGCAGAAAATATTGATAGTGATTTAGTGATATTGTTTCTTAATTAAGATACCTTAAATAAGGCACAAAACATAATTTTAGCATCTCATTAATGATGTCTCCTGCTTATTTCATTGCTATAAGGCTTTTTTTCTCCCTGCTGTGGCAACAGCATTGACGACTTTAACGTTGGCACTGGGAACTTATCTTGTGCTGTCAAGTACCTCTTAACCTCTCAAAGATGAATCAAAGAGTATTCCTGGGTTAAGAATTTTTTTTATCTGCAAAGTAAATTAGTGACAGGAGCTTCCCAGAGCTTGCCTTTCTCTTCATACCATGACTCATTTGTTTTTCTATACAAGCCCTGCTTTTTCTGGATGCTAGAAAAAAATTCTAGCCAACAGGCACTGCCACTTAGCCACCATGGCATCAATGTTCATCTATTCTCCGTCCCACATTCCCCCTTCTGACCAGCATCCCGAAAGAGGGAGATGAAGATGAATTTGCAGCAAGACCCACGCCTTTGCACACCTGCAATTTCTGTGCCACCTCTTGTGCAATCAGCGTTCCAGTATGGATTATACACCTCCCACTGAGCTCCCTGCGCGGAGGGTAGGCTTCTGTAAATCAAGGTATGAAGACCTGAGCTTCTAATTTTGGAAATACACACTTCAATCCTCACTACTGGCCAAAAAGCAGCCGTGCGTGCCATTACTTACAACAGAAGCAGCCCTGTACACAGCTTACAAAAGCAGCCATGAAAAGCAGCTTTATTTCACTTACCCCCATGTTCAGTGATGCTGCTTTTTGGTAATAACTGAGATCAGCCTCTATTCTACAGTGTTGGAAAAACTCATCTCACCTCAAGTATTTTAAGCTTGCATGCTTTCTAACACTGGGCCTGCCTCTTAAATATGAGGTGTTTGTGGGGTGCAGGGGACATACAGGCAAATATTTTAAAGAGTAATCCTACCTGTCTGGTCACATCGTGTCCAGTACAACAGCAGGTGGTATTAGATATTGACGTATGTGTTGGATTATACATTAGGTGCATCTAAGTACAACCATCTAGAGTTTGGGAGCACTGGAGTTCCTCTCTCTGGTTTTGTATGGCTTATGTTTTGTAACAGCATTTCATTTCACCTTTTCAGCCATCTTCTGAATNGAGTCCCTCCCCATCTCTCCTGTAGCCCCCTTTCAGCACTGGAACCTGCTCTAAGGTCTCCCTGGAGCCTTCCCTTCTCCAGGCTGAACAGCCCCAACTCTCTCAGCCTGTCCTCGTACAGGAGGTGCTCCAGCCTCTGACCATCTTTGTGGCCTCCTCTGGACTAGTTCCAACAGGTCCACGTCCTTCCTGTGCTGAGGACTCCAGAGCTGGATGTAGTACCGCGGGTGGGGTCTCACGAGAGAGAATAACTTATAATGTAATATAATAATAAAAACATATTTTATTATATAATAACTTATAATGTATAATGTAAGTAGTAGTAAAAGTAGTAATAATGATAATAAAAATAATAAAAATAATAAAAATAACCCCCCTGTGAATCTGTGATCTGACCAGGCTGAGAGTGCACCCCCAGCACAGGGACCCCCTCTCTTTAGCCACATTCCCTGGGAGCAAGAAGAGGACTGCTGGCTGTCACACTGAAAAGCGCAGATGGGGAAGACATCCTGACAAATGTGCTTACACTAATATTTTTTTTCCATTTGCTTTTCCCGTGGTGACAGGCAGCTACTTAGTAGGCAGAACTGGAAGTAATATTCTGAATTGCTGAAGGAAATTTTCCCAGTTGATCAAACTCTTATGTGATTTGTGCTGATCAAAGATTCTCTTCATGTCTTATGTATCTGAAAGCACAAAAGAATGAATGAAAAAAAGCTATTCTTCTGTGCTGGTAGACAATGAAATGATGATTGGCGAGATTATGCCTTGACTTTACTGTCAGCACAATGTCAGTGAAGGCAGTGGTATAGAGAAGGTACATTCTGAGATATTAATACGAAATCCAGATCTCTAGAAGGAACAGAAAAGCCCCAAAGAGGAGGAAAACGTCTAGTTTTATTATTATTTTTGTGTTTTAGTGGAGAATAAAATGAATCTTGCATATTCTTGGGTTGTACCCTGATTATTCATCCCTTCATATCCTATCTGCTTGTGTAGTCGGGACTGATAACTCATGTTTTGCTCAGGTGGAAATCTGCTTTATATATATATATATGTATATATCTTGTGCATGGGACAGCAGGAACCTTTCGCTGGGTTTTGCACAACCTTTTCACAAGCACCCTGATTCATGTAGAAGAATCAGAGGTTGCTTCACTGTCTTCTAGAAACAGTACTGGTTTTAAGGGGAAAGCCTGAAGTAGGCTTTCAAGGCTTTGGGTTGGTTGGGTTTTTAATGTATGAAAAATAAATGAATTGTGCTTAGTAAAGAAGGGGCCTCTGAGCTGAGGAGTATGCAGTCTAAAGGCATTAAGGCTTAATTCCCAGGTCTTGGCTTGGGGATGCTCTTTCCAGGAATGGAAGGCAGTTGTTCTGGCATGTCTATCGCAAGGATTCCTTCCTTGGAAAAGCACTCAGATCAAATGCAGAAAATCTTACTGTGATGGTTTTGCCTTAATTGTGGAGCAAGGAGGAGAAGCAAGACTGGAAATTAGCAGAAGAGTAAGGCCAGGACATGGGCACAAGGAGGAGAGGGCTGTAGCTGTGGGATTGTGAAAAGATATTTTGAAGATTACGCTATAGCAATGTCTGTCAAGAATGTTTAGGTCTAGCTGAGCTTGCCCTGGGGCCAGGGGATGGGTTAGGTGACCTCCTGAGCCTTTTTTTCTTTGACTCTGCAACTGCAAATGGAAAGGAAACCCACCTTAATATACTATTCCCCTGTGGATTTTCTCCCCCTCTTCCCCCCCACCATCCACCTGTGCCAGGTAACAAAATATTTATATAAACAAATGCTCTTTCGGAGGCTTATTGTCATTCTCTGCATCAGAAGGTTATGATTTATATTAAGCCAACTGGTCCTTGAGCATGTGCTGTTGTCAAGCTCTCTTTGTCTGCTTGGGAGGAAAGCACTCGGGGGCTGGCATGCAATAGCATGATCTCGGTATTTATGCTTTTGGCAGTTTGCTAATTATCCCTATTGCTATCGCATCCCTGTGCGACTTTCTGTCTTTCTGCCACGGTAAATATTCTCTCGTTTTTTCTAGCTGCAGAACTGCTAGTTAAACGGGAGAAGCCTGAATATCCTGCAGAGGCCCATATTGTCATTTGGATGATAGCGATGAAACAGGCCAAACATCCTTTCTGTACCACCGAAATTGCATGTCTCTGCGTTCCTGGGTTGGCCGATCGTTTTCTGGACCGTATTCTGCTCTTGTAAACACCTCGTATCGTTCCTGGGAGTGCTTTTTGTAGCAGAACGCTTTGATAAAGACAAAGCCATCAGCTGCCAAGACTCCGTAAGGAGTCAGAAATAGGCACCAGATATCTTTGCTACTGTAGATGTAGTTGCATTAGCAACATCATTTGTCTTCCTAAGGACTTACTAAGTTACTGAAATATATTATAAAATCAAGTGGCATTTTTTCCACCTGCTCTAACTGGTGCCAAGCACACAGAAAGCCCTCCCAGACGATACGACTGCATGCGAAATCTAAGTACCCTCCTAAGGAGTGCAGCTGCCTTAGTGACATCGGTGTTTTTTCCGCGGGCTGCCTCCTTCACTTAGAATAATAAGCGGTAGATTATCTCAGGGCACTCTAGATCCCGCTGCTGCACAATCCAATTTGACATAAGGGTTGCGGGGGGAGGAGAAAATCTTGCAAGCAGACACCGGACTTTCAGTCTGAGTTTTCCACTAGTACAGAGAAGAAGTTCGTAGGCGAGGGTTGGGGAGATTTCATGCCTGTCTGTATTGGAAGAACAACAGCTGCAGGACAGGTATTTAAACACCTTAAATACTCCACAGGAAGAGAGAAAAGCTGCTTTCCAAAGGAGAAAGAATAGCGACCTATAGCTGTGGGTAGACCCAGATAATCTCCAGTTATCTGTTCCGATAGCCAAATGACTCTCTTATCAATGTCAGTCGTGTCCCTGCCAATGCAATTACCGTGCCTCGTTGGCCTCCTACACATCTTAATGATTTTGCTGCTGTCGAGTTTCCCTGGCCGGAGAGGGTCAGGATCTCCGTCTGCAAAATGGTCTAACCCCAGCAAACACACTCCTGCTGCGGCAAAGCTCATTGTTGGGATCCATAATCATCCCTAATCCCCATGGCTGATTCCCCCGATTATGTGTCAGAACTGGAGCGCAGCCTATTTAAAAGGAGCCGTTTCCAAATCAGTGGCACGTCCTTTCGTTGGTGAAGGAATTTGGGTTTGACACAAAAGGCGTCTCTGAAATGTCTCTGGACTGAGGCACAGGAAGACAGCTTGTGTCTGTCAGGTTAACACTTGACTCAGATTGGGCTATTTGCCCTATTTTCTAGCTTTTTGGCTGCTGTACAGATAATAGGACCCCTCCGGTGCAGAGGAAGTCTGGCATCAAGGCAGGAGTCTTTTGAATAATACATGGCCCTGGTGGGTATTAATCCTGGCAATTTAGGCAGGTGCATGCAAGGGATCTGGGAAACTAAATATAGATTTCCATGTTAAAGGCTTCATTTCTGCAGTGGTGTTTTCTGAAATGCCAGATTGCCTGCAGAGCCTGCAGCCTCACTGTGGCAACGAGGTTCATGAATGACAGAAAAAAAAACCCAAGAAATCAGTAATGTTGGGGTTTGGGGATCAAGGAATTGGCCAAAAATTATTTACAGAAACATTTACGAAAAGCTTGAGTCTTTGCAATTATTTATGCATGCAAATCACTATGTTGGTTTGTCCAAATACTACTGAACACCAAAAGAGGTGCCAGCCATCGCTAGAATGGAGCTGACTCACCAGCTTCATTCATGACTCTGTTCGTTTATCGGAGTAGCTTTATTGCTTCTGTTTGTAAGCATGACTTGCTTTTCCAGCCACAAGATCAGATCACAGTTGCATCACGTCTTGTGTCAATGCAAATGTGTCCCTGTCCTGTTTAAATCGTTCTTTACTTACTGTGTTTTCTCAGAGTTGTGCAACACTGGGGAAATTTCCACGGGCTTTGATTTCCCCTTAGCTCTTATTTCTCTTCTGCTAGTGTTACCGTGCTGATTTCTCCTTTCCTCATGCTGTAATTGGTCTGGTGCCACTGTGTAATTTTTAACTGTGTGCACTATCAACAGACCTCCATCTGTCTCTCCTCCAGAGCTTCCCAGCCTGCCGTTATAAATATCTGCCAAATCCTTCTCCAAAGAGAGGATCACCAGATTCCAACTGTTTGCAAAATAAGAGCCGCTGCCAGAAATCCTCTCCCATTGTCTGCAACCTGTGCAGAACCTGTGTCCTGCACGTTGGGAGATGTTGCTGCTGGCATGGAGGAGCTCTGACCGATGCTTTTATTGTCCCTCAGAAGCACAGCCTGCTGCAGAGGATTCCCCATATTGGTCTGTTTGCTCAAATATCTCATTATGTATCATTTTATTAGAAATTAACCTTCAATAGCCATCAGGTAATAAAACCAAAATAACTTCAGGGTTGTTGGTTTTTTTTTTTTCCCTTTAAAATGCAATACTGATTTAAAACATGTGGTGGGATGGATTGGTTCCAGTACTGCTCTCTAAGATACTTTACATGATCTGGAAGGGACTCAAAGTGTATGCCCCTTTCCCAGCCTGTCACTTGGAGGCTGAGGGTGAGTTACCATGATCTAAAGCCATAGTAGTGGGTAGGACTTGCTGACTGTACATCCACATGGCTGAGGGCAGAGTCTGATCCTCCACCTCTCTATACATATACATCAGAATAGATCATTAGGTGAATTAGCAGCAAACCAGACGATGTGTTGATTAGATTGTGCACAGTAAAAATAGCAACTTTTTAACGTGGATAAAATAAAATCATGTATAAACACATTTGGATAAAGTAAAAAATATGGATTATGACGCAGGTGCCCTTTTAACACTGTTAAAGCCATTCTCGTAACAGTCCGTTGATTCCATTGACTCAAAGCTGTGTTAGGCTCGTGTGGCTTTTTAAATTCCGTTGTGTACCTTAGGCTGTGATCATCACACACGTGAGTGTTTGCTGGTGGTACAGCAGCTTACTGTGACTGAGGAATTACCAACAAATCTCTTTAGGTGCTGCTGCAGACATCAAATTAACAATAAATGTATGTTTGAATAAAACTCTTGCCAGCTAAAGTCAGATCCAAGGAACAAGGTTCCTGGTCTGTCTGTGGGATAGTGGAATAAGTAATCAGAAAGGATTTTTCAAGGTTGTTTCAGGAGAGGGTTTCACGTTTGGATCTGCTGCATCTTAGTTCTGCAGAGCTTTGCAAAGGAACATAAGGAATGTAAAGCAGCTTGGAGTTTTCATAAATCCTCTTTCCAGTCTGTATTCTGAATAACTCAATATTTCCAAGAGACCATACTTATTTGACATGAGCACGGACCATGGGGACTGTGACTGGAGAGTGTTTTTCTGTAGACAAGTAGAGGAAGCACCAAAGCACCTGAAGCACCAAAAAAACTTGGGAGTTTGTTTCATGTTGTATAGTCAGGTTGAAAAAATCCCAGTATTTCCATTGTCTAGATTGCAGTGTAGGTTTGGTGTCCATTTTTGAAGGTTTTAGGACAATCAAGTTCATGATTTTCTAGGAGGGTGCGCTATGACTTAATAATCCATTATGACAGGAGAGAAATATGTACAAACAAGCCTAAGCCTGCAGGACAGCTATACTTACTCCCAAGTGAATAATATCCCCAGCCGTTGCCAGGGGTGGCAGGGAGCAAAGAGAAAAGTGAAATTAGAGAGACCGGACTATCCCGGCGGTGATGTACTGACTGCCCGGCGTGTCGACCAGACAGCGCAGAGGAGCTGGGCTATGGGTATAGCTGTGCTGGCAGGATTGAGATCTAGCCCTTGTTTAAGTCAAATTTTCCGAAGCAAGATTTTCTTGTAAAGTACCAGCCGTGATTTGTTTAAAGTCTTTGGGAGATAAAAAGCAGATGGCATTGATTAGCTAATTAGTAATATTTTCTGCAATTTATCAGCTGTGCTGATATGTGTTAAGTTTGCAAAAGCTTGGGATGAGTATTTCTTTCTTAGATTTGTTGAAGAAACTCAATATTTTAAAATCTGGAGGGGAGGAGAAGTTATATACGAAAGTGTAATTTTCTGCCCAACAGAAATATGTTAATCTTTTCCTTTGAATTTATATCCAGGTCTCATTTCTTCATTTTTGAGGGGAATATGCACAATGAGGTTGCAGCTCTCCTAGCTCTTGTCTCGATTGCATGATGTATTGTGTGACGTGCCATAGGTTTTTCCTCTTTGTGGGCATGCTCCTTCCCCTTTTGCATTTATTATGGAGACAAAGCAAAATATTCTTTTTGGCAATATTATATTTAAATTCCCATATATTATATATATTTGGGAATGAGTGTGGCTGGACACAACTTTGGGTTCCCAACAAGCCCCTGTAATTAGGACTTGCTGCAAATTCTCTGGAGGTTTGAGCTCTGCACCTTTACCACCCCAAAGCCTTTCCTGCGAGAAGGTCCTGGTGCAGAAGCTGTATTTTAATTGCCAGCGTGTAATATGGGTGACGCACGAGCTGTCAGCTGGCCACCTGTGACAGCGCAGAATGAGAAAGAGCTTTGTTTTCCTCTTCTGGGGAACTGTCCTCCCTCACAGATGCTCTGCAGAACAGCTTTGCGATGCTTATCTCCCATTAAAGATGTCAAAATAGGGCATGATGCAGGTCAAGGTGGGGCTCAGACTTGGGACTGGTCAACTGACTGAGTTGTGCTCCATCCAAAAGCTATCAGGACTGGAAATTGCCTAAAGTGAGACCAAGATTTGCTCCTCTGTTATACAGAACTTTCCATTTTCCATGAAATTCAGTGTTGAAGCTTTAGCCTTTCTATTTCCATCAGAATGACATTTTTTTATTGGTTCTTAAACTGAAGAAACAACAAATTCTGCATCCTCTCTGGAGCACAGTCTTGTTAATGTTCTTTGAAACATGACATGTGTCGTGGCCGTCAAACTGCAATGATCCCATTTCTTCTGAAATGAGAAAAACATGTCACTTTTGGCTCGAAGTAACACAAAGGGAGAGTCGTATTTTAGATAGGAGCTGCATGGCTGCCAAAGATGAAAGAAAAATGTTATTACTTTTGGAAATTTCATAATTACAGTTAATGACAATTTAATGAAATGACATTGTCTTCACCGCTATCACTAATGAAATGTTTGAGAGTGATAAAACAGATCTCGTTAAATAGAGCGAGAGTCTGGAGTGGAATAGCTTTGTGACAGCAGCGCGCATGCACAAGTCTTGAATTCCTCTTTTTTTTTGTTACAGTGGTTTAAAAAAGAAGATAAAATGAAAGCTACATGGCAAACAATGCACACAGAAGTATTTAAAGGCCTTCCATTAAGCAAACAATACTGAAGTCCTGAGTAACATGCTGATGACTGAGTACTGCTCCTTTGAAATAAATGCTAACCCTTCATTAAACACTCTCCTTGTTTTTCTTTGCAGACAAACCAGAGAACAAGAAACCCCGCCTGACTTTTTTTATTTCTCAGACTACGAAAGGCATAATGCAGAAATAGCAGCGTTTCATTTGGACAGGCAAGTAAAATGGGTTTGCATTAAAAGAAAAGTGAAAATATTGTGATAAGTTTCTGCACTCGGCCAGCCCTGTAACTGAATTACTTTTTAAAAAGGGGAAAATGGAAGGAGGGTGGGGAAACACCATGAATAAATGAAATGGCAGATGATGAAAGGGTAGATTAATAATTAGGAAATGCAACTTGCTCTGGGAATGAGAAACCGGGTGATAAGTAATTCTCAAAAAGAAAGAGAAATTATATTGAAGAGAAGCTGAGAAATGAATTTCCCCTGTGATCTTGAAGTGCATAAGGAGAGGACCCGTCTCCTGGGGAATACGTGGCGTTAAGTGTGATGGGAGCCTGGCTCACCCCAGTTAGCTCCAGGGTGTGCAAATCCAGCTAGACATGGGGAATGGTGAGTATGCAGAGAGGAATAATTGGGATGGGGAGGGAGTTCTGGCTTCACAGCAAAAAGCTGGGGCTGTCCTGTAGCAGGAGCGTATTTAGGCCACAAATTAGTGGGAAGGAGAGGACACTGATGGCCATCCCATGCTCCTGTTAGCTGAAGGTGTTTCCCCAGGGAGAGTTAGTGCAGGGTGTGGTGGGTACCCCAAGGCTCGGCAAGGACTGCAGCCCTTCAGCCTGCCCAGATGAGGAGCAGAATTAATAGTTAGTGATGAATTATTAACAGTATGGCTAGAAACCATGGCATTTAATGCTAACCCTTCATTCTGAAGCGTCTTTCACACCGTGAAGTGCCAAGAAACATCCTGTCAAAAGCTTGAAGCTTTAGGGCCACAAATTATTTGGGACTGCATGTAGTATTGCTGCCTGGTTTGGATAAGGGAACCTGTCAACAGGTGGCACGGGGTAGATTTGCCGTTAAGAGCCATCCTGGTCAGATCTTTGAAGGATCTTCTATATGTTATTGTTGTTGACCTTGGTGTTGATCCCTTCTACTTTATATTGATAAACACCGTTGATAATAGGTGAACGGTTTGGACTGGATGATCTTTTAGGTCTTTTCCAACCTTGGTGACTCTATGATTCTATGATTCTATATTTTATATTGCCATTTTAAGCAGATGGGGCTGTAGGAAAAAACATTAGTGGAGTTCCTGCAGGGAGGTGCGTTAAACGTACACACACTAAGGAGAAGAAGCAGTTGCCACTCAATGTAGAGAGTCTTGTCAGCAGACAGTGGACATAAAATTGCAGCTATGGGGAGGCTTTGTATGGGCACTTTGCTCTTTTACTGTATCTGACAGCGGTGCTTCATAGGGAGTTTTAATGATCTACTAAGGTGAGGGAGTTTGGAGGAGAGAAAGGCTTTTCACCCAGCCTTTGGCCATGGGAAAAGTTTTATCTCAGGGAGATTGTCTAGGTTAGGTATCAAAACAGAGAGGAGAAGAAGCAAACAAATCAAACAAATACTGCCAGGAAAGAAAGAATTGCTAGTTTTTAGGTCTATTCAATGGTGTTTACAGAAGAAAGATGATTAAAGCCCGTTCATCAAGTCACTTAAAAAATTGGCAAGCAGAATGCATGTTGTAACAATCCTGAAGTAGCACAAAGTCAAAAATAAGTTTCTGCTGTCTCTTATTTCTGGAATTCTTGATTTTTTTCATGGAACAAGGTGTCCCCATACTCTTCTGTATTTTGCATCTGCTCCGTACTATGTAGGCAAGTCAGAGTTGATCATGTTCCGGATGCATTTTGTAATACGTTATACGAAGGATTATCCAGTTTAAAGTTGATGGGCTTTTTCCTGCTTAAAGACCACAAATAAATGTGCCTTCAGTGTGTAATGTACCTTCCTAAAACCTATCACTATCATTATATTTTAGTCTTTTACATAAACGATCTCTTTCCTTTCTCTTCCAGGATCCTGGATTTCCGTCGCGTGCCACCAGTTGCAGGTAGACTGGTTAACATGACAAGGGAAATACGAGATGTTACTCGTGACAAGAAACTGTGGAGAACATTTTTCATCTCACCAGGTAGTCTTGGAAATAACACTATATTTTTTCTATCCCGCTGAACACATACTTAAGGGAATGATGTGTGGATTGCTTAATTGCTCAGATATTTCTAATAGAACTGTCTTGTAGACCTTTGAATAAGAATAAATGTGGAGACATAGTCTACAAAGAAGACTTTATTGTTTTGAATTGAGTGCCTTTTCCCCTTGACAAATTATCCGCAGAGACAGGCTTTTGTGTTCACAAAAGCAATGTAGTCAACAAATGTTTTATGTAGAGCAATTTCTAAAGCAATTTCTTCTGTTGCTCTCAGTTTACCCAAAACCTCATTACTTAGCCCATTAGTTTTTTAGACTTTTTTTTCCTCCTGCTATGTGATCCGTCACTTCTGTTGGTCAAATGCATTTATTTCTTGGTTTTGACTGGAGGACCGAAACCTAATTTTCTCCGAGTCAGGAACATCGGTTTTTGTTACAACAGGAGTTTGAAAAAAATCAAGGAAACAGATGTGTAACGTATCCTGCTTCCAGCTCAAATTCTCCCCTGGGTAGAGGCCAGAGTAGGTCACCTGAATTGTTCCTGGTCCTTGTTCTTTCTTCAAGGGCTGAGCCCAGGAACTGATACCACTCTTTATTTCTCTTACTCCACTCTTTCACAACGTCTGGTGGCCCCAGCCAAGGATGGAGCTCCACAGCGTGGGAATTTTACAAACGCAGGGTGAAAGCATGCCCTGCTCACCAGAATATACTTCTAGAATAGTTAAAGATGGGCAAAGTGTGGGAGAAAGTGGTATCATCTCTGTTTAGCATCTGGGATCCTGAGATGGAGGAATTAAGGCTCTGAGTTAAGGCACAAAAATACACACCTCTTAGAGAAAGAACACGTAGGGAAATGTTCAGTTTAAAGTATGCAGCTATGTTCCAGGGAGCTTAACTCATATTATTTCCGTCGCATGTAAATGTGCTTTGCTGAACTCGGGCTGTGACTTGTGTAACAGGCAATCTGGAGCAGAAATCTCTGGAGATCTCTCCCTTGCTGTGTGTGTGATTGGCCAGAAGCTGTTTATCCCAGATCCCTGAAGTCAAGATCCAAAGACTTAATTACAGTTTCTCCCAACATAGCTGTAATTTATTGCTGTTAGCTAGAAACCGGCTCTGTCATTGCGGAGCTTTCTCTCTTAGAATTCTTATCACACTTTTGTGATCACCAATGGAGTCATTATGATGGCTGTTATTTTTAGCTTAATATTTATGTTCTGCTCTGCAGGACATGTAGTTGAGCAGACAGTTATTTATTCCAGTAACTTCACTTGTAAAATACATTACATAATTACTAAAGGTTTCATCTTACCCCGTGTTATGAGCGCTCCAATTGTACATGTACAGTCGTGGTGACAGTGGTGACAGTACGTGGTGACAGTGTATGGCAACAGTGTTCACCAAACCTGATGTGCGACATTTCTGTGTGCTAGGCACTTCTATCTCAGTTGCTTTCTCTCCCTCTATCTCTCTGTCTCCATCTCTCCACCTTTTTTTGTTGCTTAATTTTTTTGTTGCTTAATTATTTTGTGGATGAACAATCACATGAAAGTTGGCAAAAAAAATCTTGTGACTGTTTATGTGCACAAGGTACTTGGGCTCATTTGAAATATAAACCATTGTATTCCTGTTTTATCAAGTAAGACTTGGGTTAGGAGGTTTGCTTGCTTTTTACTCTTCCCAAGTTATGTGTGAGGGCTTAGGGGTGAACTTGAGTGATTTCTGAGAATTACAAAACTGTGCTCAAGTACTGAGCAGCTTACAGCAGCCGGAGCATGGCAATGCAGAGTTAAGGCTGATGGTTTGGATGAAGATCTTTATCTTGTCATTATGAGGTTCCAGAGATCCCAGGGATGATCCAAGCATAATCCTTTATTCAAATTTATTTAGAGGCCTCAGATAAATTCAATTAAAGTGTTTGATTAACTATGAATCAGGTTTTTCTGGAGAATGAAATGCTTAAGCAATTAATTTTTCTTTCAGTTTTACATTTCCTAAAATGCTTAAATGATGTTGGTTACTTGTCAAGGTTCTTCCCTACAAGTCCCCACTTTAATTAGTCAGATTCTCATTAACATATGCCCAACCTCTCTCTTGTATTTCATACTGACCTTAAGAGGCAGGCATTAATTAATGCTCAATGAAAAAGTAATAAAGGTCCTAAATTAAGTGTTTAGACACAAGTTCACAAACCTAGCAGGCAGCTCAAACAGCAGATGAAGGGCAAAAAGGGGAAAGAGGAGGGTGCTGGGAGGTGCCCTGCATCCTGGGGAGGTGAGGATGGAGGGGGAATGGGGAGCCTGGGGGAGGCTGGAAGGGGCTGACTTGTCCCTGTGGGCAGATGAGGGGCAGCAGATACAGTTGTTTTTGAGGGAGAACTGGGTTCAAAGCTGAGAAATTGTAGTGTGACGTATAGATACGTACAAGATCTAGTCTGCACCCACATTAAGCTGTCGAGGCCCCCCCAGGACTCCCTTTCAGGTGGCTGTGTCTCTGCATCTCCATCCCCAGCAGTGCTCAGCAACAATTAATAGTCATGGGGACACTGTGTCTGATGCCAACACACCCATATAGATCTCTTAAAATTAAACAAGCACTAGATGTAATTGATTTTGTGCAAATCTCTTCCCTTCAAGCTGGGAGACCACTGTTTGCAGTGGAAACCCTCAGCAGGTGAATGCTGGTGATGCTCAGCAATACACTGTATTGTTCCCTGGACCAGTGCCGGGGATGTGTTGGAAGAAACCCCACTGCATTTCCACACCTGGGCCATCTCACTTGTCCCATCAGGCATGGAAATCAGGGTGTCTTACTGCCAGGAATCTGCAGGCAGGTGTAGCTTCAGAGCATGCTGCAAAGCAGCATCCCTTCTTCCATGGGGAAGGGGAAATGGCTGCGAGCAGACAGGTTAGTCGATGCATTAGGCTGTGTTCAGAGAGAAAGCAGATTGCAGAAAAAGTGCATTTTCAGGCAGTTTGGACTAAACATGAGAAATGGAATTAGGTCAGTAATTATTTAAATTAATTTTACATCCTTTGCAGTAGGGCAGGCTGCAGTAGCCCTGCTACTCTTACAAATGAGTGGTAATTTGCTAGGAAAAAAGAGACATATTAATGATGTCAGCCTTCATTTTGGAAGTAATTGAGGCAGCAGATTAAAGAAATCAATGTTACATAGCTAGTAAGCACTATGGTTTTGTTCATGTTAACCAATTCCAAGGGATTATGGACTTTTTTTCTCCTCTCAGCAAACAATAGCAATTCTGAATTAGCTATTATTTTGAGCAGATAAAATAAAGATCTTTTGATGCATTGCTTTAGTAAATATTCAGGATTCTTTCCAGTGCTCCAGTTGCACAGGCTTGCTAAACGTCCTCTATTAACAGTCATGCAAATCTCAATAAAAGAATTGCTCTGCCCAGCAATTTGCTTTAAGGTATCTCCACTTGTTCCTTTTCTTCTTGAGGAGCATTATTGTTAAGCTATCGGGATGACACACAGAAATGTGCAGATGCGTACACAGACAACCTGGTTCTTAATTATTGTAATTAGTTGGAGTTTCGATCACCAGACCATGATTTTTGCATGGATTTCGTTATGAATTGTATCCGTTCATCCTCAGATAATGAAAATCAGACATTTGCAGCACTGCTAGGGATTCTCTTGCCTCTAGTGCTTTGGGGAAACAATTTTAGTTTTAATGAAGAAGGAGTTTGCATGTTACAAATTCACAGCATTTGAACATTTTGGAATGTAGAAACATCCTTCTCTTTCTGGTTTGCTGGTAGTGCTGCTGTTGCCGTTTCTACCCACACTGCCGGAGCACAAATTCCCGGCGGTCACTTCTTTTGTGGGTATATTAAGGGACAGGGGTCTCTACAAAAACACCTGTATTGTATGAGAAGGACATATGGGCTGGGAAATTTTAAAGGGAGGAGGACCACACTCATCTTCCCTTTCCCTCTTATTTTTGCCTTCGAAAGGCCAAACCCTGCTCTTGGCGTGGGATTGCTGTCGAAGCACGGGGCTTGTGTCTCTAGCTGGAAACTCACCCTCAGCCTGCAGCACAGAATGTGGGTCACCTACTTAGGTTTCAAAGAAACTTGCTACTGCACCTTGAAGTCTTAAATGAGAACTGTGTTTGTCTATATTTGGTACCTTTTTTTTCCTATATTTTTAAGAAACCTTAAAAATGACTAATTCCCCAGATAATTCAGGCTGCTTTATCTCACTGCCTGTAATGAGAACTCATCTCACTTCTGTATAAGAACTAGGGTAGACGTATCAGGATGACTATTCTGTATCAATCGAAGCAGCTAATTTATTTAATAGCAAATTGAAATACAGCACCCTTTCACCTCTGCTACCCCCAGAAATTCGACAGGAGTTCTGGAGATTAAGTACCACAGGTCTGAGCCCACGGGGAGAACAATAGCTGGCAAAACCATAGAATCACAAAATGGTTTGGGTTGGAAGGGACCTTAGAGATCATCCAGTTTCAACCCCCCTGCCCTGGACAGGGACACCTCCCACTAGCCCAGGTTGCTCAAAGCCTCACCCAGAAAAATCTTTGCTATTGAAAGTAACTTCTCACCAAGAAACACACTTGTGGTTTTAACACAAGCTTGCTGTCTTAATGATGGGCCACATCCTGCCATTGCTCGGAGGAGTGGGCTCCTGCTGCGGACAGCGGGGGCTCTGTGGGACACAGCTGGAGGAGCCTGGTGGGAGCAGGGATGGACGGTTCAGATGGCAAAGCAGCACACATGTCTGCAGCAGTGAATGCCATCGCTACCGTTGCCCCCAAGCTTTCCTGAATATTTATCTGGGTATGGATGTGTGATTACTGTCAAATGATTAGTCCCAGTTGCTTTTGTTGACAATACAGAGCCGGGCTTCATTGTTCCCAAAGTTAGATTCAGAAGTAAACTATTAAACACAGTATTTCTCTTCCCACTGTGCAAAATGCTGTGTTTTATATAATTCGGTTTTTGAAAGGTCAGATTTACATAGTGAGCAGCAGAGGCTGCGATAGCGCGGGAGGGGCATTGCTGGGCCTTTTGCTCTTTACAAAACCGTTACGGCGGCAGATAACCGAGCATCAGCTTCCCGCTGCCAGGTAGAAGTCAGGTCATAGAAACCCTGGAAGATAAATTGTCTGAGGCGATCAAGATAAATCTGCATGCATTCCCTCCCTCCGCAGACGAGCGGGTGATGCTGACACTGCTGAATTGAAGCACAAGCCCCGCTGCAGCTTCACATCGGTGGAAACATAAACCTTGGCTGCAGCACAGGGAGAGCCCTGCCTTCACTCCGAGGGGAGATAAGCGATCTCTTTACAGCTCCCAGCTCTTCTGTGCTAGCCTGCAGCGAGCAGCATCTGTATGTGATTTCTTGTAAATCATCCCTTGTGGCAGCCTGGAACCCCTTGGAATACTTTGTCTGTAATAATTTTTTTTTAAGGGTATAAATCACAGATGTTTTTCCCCAGTTTTTATTGGCTGAGAATATCCCAACCTTCCTAACAGCCTGGTATGATCCTCCCGTTTGCAGATCGTCTGCAGCTGGCAGTGCTGCCCACAGATGCTTGGACAACTCTTCACTGGCATCCTGAATAATGGCAGAGGTTCACAGGGAGGCATGGGGCCCTCCTGGGTTTGCCAGGACGATCAAAGGCGAAGTTGAGGCACCTGTGTTAGTCCTGCAGAAGCTATGCCAAGTCCATGCTGCGATAGCATTTTTGAAAAAGAAACTCGTGAGAGGTTATAGGCTGCAGGGCAGTGTGCCCAGGGCTCCCCTGAGCTTTGGCTTGTCTAGATGTTGACTTTACGCTTGATTTTAGACTAATGAAATGAGTGAGTCTGAAAGAGGGCCACTGAGATGGTCCTGGAGCTGGTTCATCTGGTGTACAAGGAGAAGTTGAAGGATTCAGATTTTTTTAACCTGGAGAAGCTGTGCTGGAGCTGTAGCTTGGACCAGGGGTCTCCAGAGTCCCTTCCAACCCAGGTTTCCCTAATTGTGATTGCTCTTTTCCCATGCAATTTGTAAAAAGGTTTTCAAAACTTCACTCTCAGTGTTGCTTAAAAGGAAAAATGAGTGGGTTTTCTGTTTAGAAGTTAACGGGTGTATCGTTTGATGAGCAGCGCCAAGGTTTGTGCTGGGGTTCGTAGGAAATGGCCAAACCGAGTGGTTTATCGGCCAAGGACGTGATTCCTTCTTCATACACAGAAAATCTCAAACTACTGTTCCTTTATTTAAAATGTTAAGGGACTAAGTAGGCCTTATATGTAAGAAAAAGCTTTTAAAATAATTTTTAAGAAAGGTTATTCTGCCTGGTGAAACACTTTAAATTACAAAATTGAAAGTATAGACATGCTGAGTGCTCCCTTCCTTCCTTTTGTAATTTCTTTTTCATTTTCTCTTCCCCGAAGTACTTTTCTTTCAGTAATTGTCAAGAGGTTTTTGACCACAGGGTAAATATTTCTGGACTGGGTCAGGATGTATTTAACTGTTATGAGCCAACCCTGTGAATGTAAATATACAGTTTGGGTTGGAGTTGTTCCTGAGCACAGAGAGATGGGTGGTCCTTATGAGTCAGTCACAGCAGAGGGATTCGAAAAGCCTGTGTCCAAAGTAATCACAACTTAATGGACAAATCTGACAGACATCAACAGAGGCTTGGAAATGAAGAGCTGAGATAAACTGTCGTAGTACTCATCAGCCTTATAGTCCAATTATTTGGTGTAATTCTGTGGTTAGTGATTGGTCACAGTTAATACGGTTAATTAGGACAATCAAAAACATCATGAGACCTTATTGCTCCTCCACATTCTTCTTTTCCTTCCCCAGTCGCAGCTCCTTGCCCTGTTTCTCCCTCCCTCCTGTTATCTCCATAGCACCAGGGCCAGTAATGCTCCCTGTCCTCTTGACTCATCGTCTCCCTTGAGTCACCCACCAGCAGCGTACCATCTCCACCAGCGCTTTGCCTTGTAGGTTGGGTCTGGACTGGGGGGATGTCACAGCGATGTGCAGGGCAGTGTGCTGCAGCTGATGAAAACCCACCAGCTTACCTATCCGAGCCACAGGGTCATCTGTGGCAGGCAGAAAATCACCTCCCTCTCTTCACCAGCCCTTCTGCCTTGTTTGTACTGATCCTGCCCAAAGGGAGAGCAGCTCAGCAGCAGTATTTGAATTTAGAGGCCTTGTGGGGAATTAGGAAGCAATGCGACTTCTCAGATTCGTGCATTACCATAAGGAAAGGGCACAGTCTTCCTCCGATGACATTTTGTGTGCATAAAGCAATGTCAAAAGAATTGTAGCACACCAACAAGAAGATGAGCATTGTGCTCGCATTCTTGTTCATAGTCCATCATTGGTGGGACTTGGGTGCTCTCTCCCACCTCTAGTAAGTTCACATGGGAAGGGGGTTCTTGTAAAGAGGTGTGTTGAGGAGGTTTTAAGGTAAAATGTGCTCCAAAACGTGCTGCAAGTTCTTTTTCTGTGGTTGTTGGAGTAACGTGATGTGTGGAGGAAGAAATTTGTGTTTGGGATGTGTGCTGACAGTTACATCTCTGCTATTTCCACCTTCCACACACACCCCCACATGAGTCTTCATGGTAAATAATTCTCTTTAGTAAAATTTCCAGTTCTTCTCATACCAGCAAGTAAATGAATGAAATGTTGTTGTCTGTTCTTAAACAAAGCAGCCAAAATTTTGAAAGGTGACTTAACTTTGGGCACCTGCCACTTGTTCAGCTGTGGGATTTTGGGTTCCAGCCAGGAGTAACAAATATATCTGAAATGATGTATCAGTCTGCGAGAATGAAAGGAGAAGGGAAAGGATTTAAAAAAAAAGTGGTTTTGGAATATAAATAGACTGGAAATAGTCACAGAGACCTCTCAGCACAGGGTGTGATCGCGGCCACTGCAGTGGGTGTCTTTCTAGTGGTTTCAGTGGAAGAAAACTACGTGTGGTAACGGGGTTTTGGGTCTGAGATTTATTTCTGCTCATGTTCCTTTATAGACATCAGTGTTTTTATGAATTCTTGAACACTAATTTAAGGGTATGTTTTAAAACTCTTTTCCTTTATTTGCCAGCCAACAACATCTGCTTCTATGGGGAATGCTCCTACTACTGCTCGACTGAGCACGCCCTGTGTGGAAAACCAGACCAGATCGAAGGGTCTCTGGCTGCTTTCCTGCCCGATTTGTCTTTAGCTAAAAGGAAAACCTGGAGAAACCCTTGGAGACGTTCCTACCACAAGCGCAAGAAAGCAGAGTGAGTAGTACTGAGCAGAGGGTTCGCCAGCTGCAAAGGGCGGTATGAAAATAAAACAGTGCTGCAGGTCCTGCCCCTGCCTGATCTAAAGCACTGGGGCTTAGGAGAGCATCTGCATTTCTTCAGCAGGTCCGGCTCCTGGGAAGGGACAGAGTACTTAACTTGCAAGGAGCTCCAGATCGTGGTCCTGAAGCTGAAAGGACCTTCAATGACATAATTCCCCCATGGGACATATTCCTCCCATGGCTTTGACAGGATGCAATGGGATGTGTCCCGTCCTATCAGAGGACAAAAGATTCACTGCTATCAGCAGCCCCAAACAAGCCTCAAATGTTTTCATCATATGACTGATAGTGCAGCTGGTCTCCTAAATCTTGAAGCTATTAGCCAGATAGTTTTCAATCTTGTGATTTTTTTTCCTTTTTCATCAGTCGCAGTCTTTATTGGTTGCCTGCGTTACTGGAAGCAGCCTGAAGAATTTGCTGCCTCTACCTGACCCTGCCCTCAATTGAATGTGATGCAACCAGATCTTTGCAAAAAATAACATTTTTTTTAATACTCATTATGCTTTGTATGTCAAATAAAATATCAAAATCTTGGCTTTTCCAGATGGGAAGTTGATCCAGATTATTGTGAAGAGGTTAAACAAACACCTCCGTATGACAGTGGGACCAGAATTCTGGATATAATGGATATGACAGTTTTTGATTTCCTAATGGGTATGTTCATCTCTTTCAAAAATTAAATGCAACATTTAATTAGAAGAAGAACAATTTCTTTCTCCACGGCTCTGCATAGCTCAGCAGTTTGCTAACACGTTGTTGAAGCTGCATTTACTGTATGTGCCATTCTAGATGATTATGAGAAAATGAGGACTTACATGGTTATGTATTCCCATCAGTGCAGATTAAAGGAACAAAGATGTTCAGCAATGCAGAGTGATGATGAATGCAGGTCAGGCGAGTCTCCTTCACAACGGTTAAGGGCTTCCCAGTTTGCTTTAGTAGGTGCTTTACCATTGTGCTGCGTGGTTCTGGATGCACATGCAAGAACTGTTCATTATTGGAGCATTTTTCAACCTGCAGTAGTGTTCACTGCTGCTTGCTCTATCAGCTGTCAAAGGGAGAAAAAAAAGGGGTGTTGCTTTGTCACAAAGGCGGCTGTGATGTGTATCAGGAAGTTTTTTCTGTGTATGTGACTTGTTTGGAATAAAACAATTATTAACAAGCAGGTAATAGTGACGTATTCCAAGACTACTCAGTGGTTAACACTGAGACATTCTCATGGGAAACCTCTCCTGCTGCAGCTCATATGTCCGTAAGGTGCCAGCATACATACTTGATCCTCGGACACGTGCCAGCCTGGACATATCCTCTGCCATTGCCACTACTGAGATTTCTGCAGTGGGCTGCATCAGGAAAGGCCAAATCTCAGCTCAGGAGCCATACATGGCATCTATAAGTGGCTCAAGACCCCCACCATGGGGACAGAATTTATAGCTTGGCACCAATACTCTGCATATTGGCCTTAAAAAGCAGATCACGTGTCTGCCTGCCATGGGTGCCCAAAGAGAGCTGCTTAGCTGTACCACTGCAGTAGCATCCTGATCCATATAGAATCATAGAATCATTAAGGTTGGAAAAGACCTCAAGGATCATCAAGTCCAACCATCAACCCACACGCCTGCAGGGTCAGCAGCAAGCTGGAGTGAGAAAGTTCTTTTTTTTTCTCTTTATTCTGTAGGTAACATGGATCGACATCATTACGAAACCTTTGAGAAGTTTGGAAATGAAACATTTATTATCCATTTAGATAATGGAAGAGGGTAAATACCTTTAATATTAATCTTTCTGGGGAAAAAAAAAAAAAAGAAAAATGTCTTTAAAACTGACTTTGCCATATTCTTGCTCTTATCTTTTAACAGATTTGGAAAATATTCCCATGACGAACTTTCCATATTGGTGCCTTTAAACCAGTGCTGCAGGTACGTTTTGTCCCCAGAGCTGTTTCCCATTTTGTACAGCTGCTTGCATTAAAAGAACTGAGATTTTCAAGTGAATCTTTTGTTGCATGCCATGGAGAGGAGAACAGGTTACAAATGTGCCCAGTGAGCATGACCCGAGTGCTGGCACTAACAGGTTCAGTGCTTTGCTGAGATCAGGACCTTGCAGGAGCGTGGATGTGAGCTGTTGGGAGAGGGGCATGTTAAGACAAAATACATGTGCCATTGAAGTCAAGGGACAAAACTTTCCCCAGCTTCTTTAAGTGCTTCACACCAGCTTTCCGTGCTGCCCATGGCCAGGATTTTCAGAGAGGACAGGTGATATTTACAGTTCCAGCTTTGCAGGTGGCTCTGGGCATTCCTTCAGCCTGAGCCAGCAGGAGCCTCCTCTGCCACCCCCCCGCTCAGTGCCACGAGCATCATGTGTGTCCGTGCAAGGATTGATGTGACCCCATGAATGTTGCACCAGATCCGGTCAGTGCATTCCCCAGATGAGAAACACAAAAGCTGTCTGCACCCGATTGTAAAGCTGTGCTCCAAAACCTCTCCCCCTTTCAGGGCTCCCAAAGCCCACTGGCCAGGTGACAATGCCAGCTGCTCGTTAGGACTGTGACAATGCCTGCTTCCCGTCATTTCAGATCACATAATAAGGTTTTTACGCTGGTTTTGCTATGCTGACTGTAAGCCTTATAGCCCTGTCAAGGTCAGCAGTGATGAAAATATTGATTTTCTTTTTTTTCTCTCCTTTTTCTCACAGAATAAGGAAGTCTACCTATCTGCGATTACAGTTGTTAGCCAAGGAGGAATACAAACTCAGTCTCTTGATGAAGGAATCTTTACTAAAAGATAAAATCGCTCCTATTCTCTACCAGCCTCACTTGGAGGCGATGGACAGGCGGCTGCGGATTGTCCTCAAGGCTATTAGTGACTGTATAGAAAAGGATGGTTATATCAATGTGGTTGAAAATGACTTTAACACTGATGTTAACACTGTTACGACCGAGAGGTAGTGAAATCGCGAGACTACGTTTTTACCAGCCAAGTAAAGAAGATTCAATGAGGAGGAAAAGAAAAAAACAAAAAAAAAAAAAGTCTTGCAAAAGACTGTATATGCCACTTTGTGAATTCAGTGAATTCAGAAATGAGATATAATTGTTCCCAAAAGTAGGTAAAGTGTAGACTCTGCAAAGGCTTAGTTCATTAAGAAAAAAATAAGTCTAATGTGATGCTTTTCATTAGTTCCTACAGAGAGGTTATGGAAAGATGCAGAAAATACTCAGATCATTGACAGACAACAGTCTGATAGCAAAACACCTCCTGTCCTTTTTGTGTAGAAAGGAGGCCTTTACTTAATATTTTGTATTTATATATGGTATATCTATGAAACCCCAGACCTACCTACCAAATTTAACTAAGAGGGACGGCATAGTTTTGTGACTCACACTTTATTTGTGGTGACAGTCCACTTAGTATTTTGTGTTAACCCTTTAAGTGCTCTAATCCACTGTATCTTATTTAAATTGAATGCTTTTTTTTTCCCCGGCTACTCAGCATTTAAAGGGTTAAGGCATTATGAACTTTTAAAGGCAAAAAATAATAATTATAATAATAATTATAATAAATACAGTGGTTACCGGAAGGGAATTTCACTAATTGTGCATTGACAGGAATACTTGAATGTTGGTTTTACAAAGTGATGTAAAATGACAAGTTGTACTATTTGTCCATAAGGAGGTGGCAGCTCGTATCTTTCTAGACTATCATAGGTGAGCTGCTACTTTTCAACTTTGCTTTTGATAGTTTTGTGTAAATATATACATATATGGGTAAAAAAAGCTGCTTTCAGCAGCTCTAGGCTTACTTTTGCAGCATTTTTGTGGAATTGTTTGCAACGTGGTAAAAGTGCAATAAAGATATGGCAAAATGTGTAGCCACCGTGTCTAAATAGATTCGTTTTTCACTGGAAATCTTGTTCAGCCCAAAGCTGTGCACAATAGCCAAGTATTCCAGAAGCAGTTGTTTAAAGTGCCCTTTGGTAGCAACAGCAAGTCAAACTAAAGTAGGAATTGGTGATTAATACACTACAACTCCGATAAGGACGACAATGTTGAAAATGGCTAATCTTTCGTAGGAAAACATTGTTTTGACTATCATTTCAGCATCCCTTCCTCTTGCAATTATAGCTGTAGAGCAACACCTCTAGAAGATTATGGCTTGACACAGTGCCCAGAGGATTTAGATCCATCAGTTCTTCTGACTTGGGTAGCAAAAGCTCTTGCACAACCCAGAAAAATCTCAGCCTAAATTATCTAGAAACGTGATATTCTCAGCCAAATAATTTTGAATCATGTACAGCTGAGTTCATGCAATACGCCTGGAGACTTTCAGCCCAAAAGCAAGCTATAAATTGAACAAGTGGCTGTATTTGACTTGTGAAAATGCAGTGTGGTACAGAAGGAATCCCTCATCGCTCTTTTCGGTGAGGAGAGAATTTATGATGACAATATTCATCACAACTATAATTCAAAGATGTCAGGTGTTTCATTTTATATCTTTCTTCTCAGGAATTTATAAACATATACTTTAAAAGCTTGCAGATAGATAGGCTAAGATGTAGGCATTTCAGCATATTAAAATTATGAATGAGAGAAAGAGCTGCTATATAGTCTTATTCACTTCTTAGGCTGTTATATTATCACTAAAAAAATGTCTTTTACTATTTTACTGCCCATTTCAAATTCCCATGACTCTCACGTACACGGCATACAAAGACAACACCAGCTCCGATTATACAGCCGTCCATGAACTTGGAAAATTTCTGTGTCACCCTTTTTTCACTTCCCAAGACCCAGCTGTGGCAGCACAGATGTTCTCTGGAACGCAGTGCTTGTGCTGCAGCTCTCCCCGTTATCCAAAATACCCCAAAACGCAGGATTGCAGAAAGGTGAAATGGGTGATATTATCCTTGCTTTATCCTCAGTGCCTGGCTGCGGTTTCCCTGCAGGTGCAGCTTTTTCTCACTGTGAGCTTGTGCCAGGCGGCCGACAGGAGCTATAAAATCTCCTCCCTGGCACAGCCCTGCTCTCTGTGCCTGGGGTCAGGTCAGCCAGAGCCGCTGGGGCTGCAAACCTGCTTTTCTTTTGGAAAGCGGCACTTGGCAGCCTCTTAGCTGGCGGGGGAGCAGATACAGCAAAAGTCTTTGTTCTTTTAGAAGCTGGGTTGGAGGTCAGGAGCTCCTGGCAGGGTGGTTCAAGCTGAAGGTGTCTACAGAAGGCTGCCTGGTGCTGTCAGGGATATAGACTTGCTGTTATGAACCCGGTTCTGTATTTCCATAAACAGAATTAGTAGTGTTTCTCTAGAATAATTAACTAAAGGTCACTGGTCCTTGCTGTGTTGTAACCAGCTCTGCAGGGTCTCCAGCTTCTTTCCTTTTCTGAACTTTGATGCTTCTCTTTGCAAGCCCTGTGCTGCAGCTTTCTAGACCTATAAAAATTCTTCTTGTCTCCAGTCCTACATTAGACATCCAGAAGAGCTGAAGGGGAGGCTGTTCTTTGGGATGAGACATGCGAGTGTTTTGGAAGAAGGGAGCTATTAGCTAAGAAGCTGGGAGAGGTTTCCATTCCTCTTTGGGGTGAGTTAGCCAGGCAATGCATGGCAAGAGCCCTTGGTGTGGCCGGGGAGCTGAGGACACGGGACTGACCTGGAGGAGGGTATTGCAAGAAGTGGAAGGGCTGATTCATCAAACAAGCTGTGGAGTCACTTCTCAGTACCTACCAGAAAGCCCTGATGTGTTTGCATTCGTGCTGCCAGGTAGCTAGTTTTGACTCATGTTAATTTTCCAGGTATTTGGGAAGGGAAAATAATTACAGCCTCGTTCCGTTATTTCTTTTCTATGTGGGCAGGGGTGAGTGGGTGTTGCAGACGGGAAACGAAGCGGGGAAGTGAACTTGTGGCTCTGCCTTTCAGCTCTGGGGGCTGGCACAGCCTTGAGAATAGTTCTGTATGTCCCAGGGAGGGGCAAACCCCTGCTCTTGGGGGGCGTCTGCATTGGCCCAGGACAGAGCTAGTTGCTGGCTTGGATTTCTCCTGCAAACCTCAGGGGCTTTTTTTGTCTCCACAGGAGGTACACTTTGAGGGTGCCTTTGCACAGGCATGGCTTTTTTGGGGGGCAGTTCTTGTAGGGCGGGCACAGGGGGTTTGGTGTGCGGAGGTCGTGCACTGTGGCACACACGTGTGACAGCAGATCGCTGCTGTGCGAGACGGTGGCTCTGAAAGGGCTGTCACTGCGTGTTGGGTCAGTAATCCGTGAGTTCAGGGGGATTGCCATGGTGCGGTGTAACATCTCTTTAGTGGTCCTACATATCTACTAGGCAAAAAGATTCGCTCTAAGAAGACAAATAAATGTCACAATGCAATTGGTTTGTCTCCGAATCTCAAAAATGGGTGTAGCAGCATCATCTAGACAATAACATTCCGAGAAATCTGCAGTAGTCTGTCAGGGGTGTGGCATGTTTAGCACAATATATAGTATGTGCAATGAATGACAGATAAAAATAGATAATATACTTCTAAAAGCACCTAATTGCAACTGTATTTGACAGCCTAGAATAGCTTACTGTATTCTCCTGAGTAATTCAGCTGAGAGCCTTGTTTTGTTTTGCTGTTTTTCTCTTATTTAAGCATCAAAGGAAATTCACACAAATAAAAAAAAAAAGCTTTCATTGTTTGCATTAGATATCACTGTTGTGATCAGCAGTACCAGGCAGAGCCCATGATGTATGTACAAGCTGCAAGCCTGAAGGCGATTGCAATGTAAGCAACAGCAAGAAGCATTGTGGAGGAGGGAACCTGGGATTTCAGCCTGACTGTCGCCTTCAGGCACTGAACTGAAAATGAACTTGGTCTTATGTGGTTGTTAAAGGGAGGAGTCTCCTAAGGCTATTCTGGTTCCTGCTAGTGGGTCTGTACTGGAGTTTTCCATTGCAGCAACTGCATTGCCCCCTTAATGTATCCAAACCCCACTTGAAGACTGTCCCTGCATCAAGGTTTTTTGGCCCCAGCCTTGGAGTACTGAGTTTCCAGCCTGGAGCTGGACACATGCTAGAGCTTTGATAATTTGAATCCTGATGGGGCAAACTTTCTTCTAGTACTGAATGTATGGCCACCAAATTCATTTTCCAGAAATTATTCGAGATATCTGTTGTTTCTATGGACTTTCTTGCCAGTGGTTGTTTACTGAAATATTTGGGGCTCAATGAGCAGAAATGAACGTGCACAAGGAAGATTCTTTTTAAACTGTAAATTGAGTTTTTGAGGAAAATGTTGAGTTCCCTGGAACAAGTTTTCACATGTAATTTCAAGTCATTACCAGCTAGAAGCTGCTGGATTTCTTGAGAATATATATTTTTTTACACTAAAAGTGATTCATAAGTAGCCTCCAAACATAACTCAGTCTGTGGTCAGATCAAACTGAATTACCTGCTTGCTTCTACATTTGCATTGGTAAAGTACCAATCCAATGCTTTTTGGGGACTGTCTAGAAAAAGATTAGAAGAAATTCAATTGGTGGGTCAAAAGACCTGAGGGCTGAGGTCAAGCTGGTTCTGGTCATAGGTAAAAATAAAGCTCAAGCAAGAAGGAGGCTGTTCATTTGGCAGTACCTGTACCTCTTCCTCTAGTGCAAGGTCAGAGCAAAAGTTTGTGCCTAGAGATTGTCTTGAAGAACTGCTGGAACACATGCTAGCTGCTGCTCCTTCTTTTTAGAGATATTAAATAATTTCCAAGGTTTTCCATTTAAGCGATTCTGATGCAGTGGACATGAAGTACAGGGATTTTGAACAGGAGGGGGGGATGCCTGTGTTTGTATCCAATCCTCTATACAAAGACTTACATGCTGGGAGATCAGCTCGTCTCTTCCAAATGACCTCCACACACAGTGGCTGTCCCCTGTCAGAAGCAGCATGTGTTATACCTCAAATCTTGCTCAGATGCGGGTCCAAACCCAGCAGCTTGCAGATGGAATTGGCAGCTTGAGCCAAAGCAGAATATCTCAAAATTGGAGGTGTCAGACTGGAGCACTCTCCGCTTTTATAGATGTGGGAATCTGGGTCATGTTGTGCCTTGGCCACAGTAATGAGTGACATTAGGATCCCTACATAAATTCCTCTGCCACTTCTTCTAGAAAGGTGCTCACTGATTGATAGACATATGTACAAAACCACCTACATGCTTTAGTTGACCTTGACATAACTTCAAAATACATCCCAGGGTGACTTAAGGCAGATCCTCTCCAAAAGACAAGACAATTTAAAATCTCATCCCTCCAGCTGCTGGTGCTGTACTAATGCCAGCCATGTGTCACCCCAGAGGTGGCTGCTGGAGGCTGCTGAAATGCAGTAATCTCTGCACATCCCCGCTGCTTGCTGGAGCACCTGGATGCCTGCAGAAGGAGCCATAAATCAAGTGAGGACTACAATCTGCGTGCATCTTCTGAATCCTTGTGCAGAGCTAAATGACAAATGAAAGTTAAAGCTGTCAGCAAAATGGAAGCAATGCAGATGTGGAAGTCCAAGCGGGGGGAAAAAAACAAACCCAAGATGATAAAGGCAAGCCGATGGTCAAATCCTTTCTTGCAGACATTGATGCATAAGCCAAGAGCAGCACTTATGGCTCTGATCTCAGGCTGAGCTTTGGAAATGGGGAACAAATCCTTTTCTGATTTGTAAACTAAGCAAATCAGGGTATTGAAAATTGCAAGCAGCTTTCCTTCTAGCATATCGTCCTCAGTCCTTCACCATTACAATTTGTGCAACCTCTTAGGAGTAGCACCAGGAATCTTTGCCACAGGCACCACTTCATAAATAGCGAAGATAAAAGGCTTTTCTGGTTAGTCCATTCAGTGGAGTTTGCATCGTTTTCCAGATCAAATCAGAACACTTTCTGCTGATTTTTAAGCAACTACTTCCTAATCAGTGAAGTCAGGGAGAGTTTTACAGAAGCAGAATTTAGGCCCATTATCTTCTTTTAGTGCCCCATTTACAGATATAAAGTCAATCTCTCTCTGACTTTCTCATGGCTTTCTCAGCTATAAGCTTAAATAATTTATTATTATTATTTATCTTTTCTCTATATTACTAGCTGTTTGCTTCACTGATTTGCATGAGATTTCCATTTTTAATGGATGCTTTTTTATCCTGAATAAACTCCAAAATTCATTATTTATAAATTAAGGTATCTATAGCCAAGTCCTTGCATTGTAACCGCAATTTCATTTAAATGCCGGTGGTGGCCTTTAGACTTGACTGCTTGCAGCAAGTTTCCTTATGTTGGTTGTATCTAAGGATTCCTCACTTTACGACACATGTAGTAGACTTCTATAGGAGCTTTAGTGGTAATTCGTGTTCCTCCAAACCCCATTTGTAAGAGCCTGACCAAGTGCTTTACCCTCATCGTCCATCTGAGGGCTCTCTTTGAGGACATCTCCGCTATCTGTGCCTGCACAGCTGAGACCCTGCCTCTGTGAGTGTAGAAAAGCCTTGCTGAACTTTGCTCCTTATGTTCAGTATTGCAAACCCCTTCTTTTCTTCATCAGGAGGGACTGCAAGTGTTGTTCACACAACCAGCCCACTAGTCTGGTGTAAGGAAAAAACCAATTCTTATTGATTCAGTACCTACAGATCCTCCTGGCTCCGGTTGTTATCCTGAAAGTTGCACTGAAAGTGGTGTTTTGGACCACACAGCAAAGTGTTTGGAGGGGGTGGTTCTGCTGTGGTGGCTGTTATGCCTTTTTTCTTCCATGTGTTGGCAACAGATGAAATAAAAAAAGTGACTAGAAATTCATCTGTCAGTTCCCCTGAGCCCTTGCTGTGCTAAAGGCTCCTAACAGCTGTTACGAGCAGGATGAGCAAGAGGAGCCTGTTGGCCATCTTCAGATTTGATGCAAGAAGTGGAAGGAAGCTCTTCTCTGTGAAGAAGCCAAAATAAGGTTAGAAAACCTGTGTTGTGGCTCGGGTGTTTGAATGATAGCTCCAGTGGAAAAACAGTTTTTGTAGTGTTGAGGACGTGTGGTCCCCACTGTGGATTTTTTTCACCTCTTCAGTAGGCAGTGGCAGAGCCATCCCATGAAGCCTCCTCACTCGCCAGAAATGGTCAGTATTTTCCTGTTAGAGGACTTAATCTAGTGAAGTTAATGGAAACCTTCCCAGTGGTTTCAACTTTCTCCTGAGCTTCTGAGAAATAAGGACGTTGAAAAATTAAGAGCTTAATGCTTGTACCAGTATTTCATGTGACCTGGTGGTGCTATATATGGTTCCTGGTTCAACAGCAACCCCTTAGCTATGGGGCTCAGTTTTGCAATAGGGGAAAATAAATGTTACCTACCATGGAGGGAGGCTGAGAAATCACAAGAAAAACATACAGACTCTACAGTCCTGTGGAGTCTGCAAAGAGTATACAAACCAGCTGGCAGGCTGCTGCATATTTATGAGAGCATCTCACATGTCCTCACTCTTGTTACAACATCCTACCTCAAGCCTGTCATGCTTAATTAGCATTTTAACAGGTTCAGATGCTTATTTACCAGGTCTCCACACTTTGCACCCCAGATGTTGAGTGCTGGCGACTCACAGGTGTGTTTCCTGTCTAACGGCAGCCTGAAAGCCCATTCCTTACACATACCCCTGTGTTGTACAAGTTGTGGTGAACCGACTGGTTAGGCACCACTTCAGCCAGGCAACAAGCTTCTTGTTCATTCATCAGCCTTCAAACCCTTTTGCACAACATGGGGCGGGGATGGGAGGAGAGGTTGTCCGTGCTATTTGGGCATCTGAGCCCTGTCATTCAGTTTTCAGCCTCCAGTGCAGAGCTGCAGACATACCAGCACCAACAGCCCCTCACTGCAACAAAAACCACTGAAGCTGTCCAGATTAAGTCAGAACCGAAATAAGTTTGAAAAGTTATATAAAACAAAACAATATGTTCAAATAGGACAGCTATTTAAATAAAGCAAAGTCATTAAGAGGCCAGCAATGCACCAACATCGGTTAGTTTTAAAGAGCAGCTCCTACTTCCACAGCCTTTGTGCTGCGTCAGCACAATCTGCACACCCTGTTCCCCTCTTTACATGCACAAGTGGGCGTCCAGCTTTTGCTGTAGATAAAGTCATTAAGAGAACTACAACAGCCACCCTGGTTACAAATCACATCTGCTCTACAAACATCACTTGAAGGAAAATATCAGCTGTACCAATCTGTTAGCAAGTGGGAATTTTAGTACCAAACATTTCAAAACCTATGAGCCGGTGATATTTTCCTGGAAAACTGGCCTCGCTGCAGTGTTCGGAGAAGTTGGTGCACATGGTGCAGTCACGGAGCAGGCTTTGGCAGACTGTGGAAGGGACACGCATCACTCACAATGGATGTAAGCCATGCTGCGGGGATACACTCTATAGGCGCTCTCCTGATGGCTTTCTAGCATCTGAATTACTCTGGAAAATGATATATTTTTAAAACTATATTCTGAATCATTGAAGGGGGAAATCAAAGCTCATGATTTGGTTCACTCAAGCAAGAAAAGTTGCTTTCCTTTCAAGGAAGGATCATGTCTGCGTTCCAGATACTTGAGTCGAGGCTGATAAATGTCGTCCAGGTTTATCACTACTGCTTTGGACTATGTTCAGTGTATGAAACCATGATGTGGCAAAACATATTTGGAATTGCAGCCCCTGGGCTTCCTGCAGCATGGATCTGGAGGAGGCTGGATAATCTCCCTGCCCTGCATTTCTCAAGGCAACTGTCCGAAAGCATTTTTTTCCTCTCTCTCTTTCAGGGAATGTTCTATGGGGAGCTGCATTTTCTTATTTCTCTGCAGCATGTTCTAATTTAGAGGATGAGATTTGTGATAATTGAGTTCAGAGCTGAACGCCAAACCTTCTCCATATCCCCTGGGGTTTTCCTGGGAACAAGATGGATTGCCCAGTATGCTTCAGGCAAAAAAAATAATGAATGAATAAATAAATACATGAATAACAGCATGCCTCATTTTGCCCATCTCTTAGAGAGAGGAAGCTAATTCTTTAAGTATCAGGAACGTGCTCATTATGCAAAAACGGCAGAGCAGATGCACATATTCATAATAAGTATATTTAAAAATCTCATTTTAGCTCCTAGAGGACAAGTGCAAGTGCAAAATTGGGTGCAATTATATCTATCTTCCCACCTATGGTGTGCTCTCATTTGAATATGTTTTTGTTTGAGCCGGCTGTATCTCGAAGCATGGAGTTTCCTGTGATTGAAAAAGCAAATTATTATGACTGTCAGCCTATGGTACTTCATATCAGAGGCTGGATCCAAGGTCCCCTGAAGTCACTAAAAAGGCTCTTGTTGAGCTCAGCTGGCTTTGCATTCCGGCAAGGGCTGGTCTCTTGCGCAGCCAGCGCTAAGTGTGTGTTAATAGCGAGACAAAAGATCAGAGGACACAATACAAGTGGGGCTGTTCATCATAACTGTTATTTAATCAAACTAAAATGATGAACTGATAATTGGATGTCCTTGCAATGACTGTGCAGAGCCAGAGCCCTGGGTACAGTCCCTTTCATACACAAAAATAAATCAGGCAAGTAGTCTGCTCTGGGCAAAGAGATTAATCTTTGGCGTGAGCATGAACAATAGTGGAAATAAGCGTTGCTCATGAAACCATCAGTCTGTGCCTGACTGCCGTAATATGCTTGGTGCTTATGAATGAAAGAAGCTGCTCATTCCTACCCTTAAAGTAGCATTGAAGGCTGTTGAAGCCCTACATGCCCAGGTTTATTTAAAAGCTGTGATGGCAAAAACCTGACTGGGTCTAAGACAACTACTTCAATAGAGAATTTTTATGCTTTCCCTTCAGCAGCAGATAAAACAGAGGTGGAGATATAAGACTAATCCCAAACAAGGGCAGGGACATTGGGAAAAGACCTGGAGAATGGTCCTACCCAGGCAAGGAAGATGGACAAAGTCTTCCACTGGAAATTCAGCAGCAAGAGCATCCTGCAATTGATTAAAAATTCTTTTAGTTAACAGTAAAAATGGGACTTGTATTCTCCCCAGATCCTAATACCTACACCATCTGGGAAAGCATAATCATTTGTGGAAAAATTAAACAAATTGGTTATGAAGAATAGCACTCCAAAGACCCAAAGTTAAATGAATAGTAAGAAAAAGAGGTTTTCTTTCACAGGGGAAAAATTAACAAAAACAAGAAGAAAATGCTGAAAATGTCCATAAGCACAACTATTTCCTAAAAAGTGGCCTTACAACATTTTAACTGAAAACTCTTATTCGTCTGTTCTTGCTTATTCCTGCCTAGCCTGCTCAGCTGTGAGGCTATAGTGACAGCGCTGTCACCGTGAGAGTGACATGCTCTGGGCATTTTCCAGTGCATGACTGACATCTGTCATGGGTGGTTTTACTCACCCAGTGCAGCATGCACGTAGCAAAGTATCTATTTTGTCTGGGGATTTTTTCTTTCCCCCCTTTAACTGATCCCGTTACCCCGATTCCACTGGAGAAGGCAAAGCCTAAGAAGTAGCACTTCCAAGTCAGGATCAAAGCAGAAAGCATCAGGGCTTCCCACAGCCCCTGTCTTCTGCGGGAGCAGCGTGTAACCTCAGAGAAAGCAGCGTGTAACCTCAGAGAAAGCTCTGTCTCCTGCACAGATGAACTCTTCTTTTACAGACAACTATTTTGTCAGAGGAATGGAGCCGCTGCCTGCCTATTTGAGGGTGCTATGTAATATATATCAGCTGAAAATCTGTTTTTCAAGCTTTGGCTATCCAGGATTAATTGCAAACAGTTTGGCGATGCAGATTCCCACTTGGCTCTGTTTTTTTTCAGACACATATTACGTGTGATCTAAAGCCAGCAGTTTTCCCGTATTTCTTTTGCAGAACCAAAAATAATTCTCTTACCTTTTCCCTCTCTCTCAAGCAAACAAGGTAATAACTACATTTGCAGTTCCATTATCCCTAAAATAAGTGCAACTCTGTAATTTGAGTCTTTAATTTTATAACAAGTGTTGAGTTAAAAGGTAAAAGCAGGCAAACCAAAATTCAGCATTTTGAAGAGTGTAAAATTCAGTATCTGTCTCTCTGAATTTATTTCTGAAATGAGTGTTGAAACCAGGGTGATGGGTACCAGTAAGACACTAGAGCAAGAATTCTGGTTAATTATATGAAGAGAAAAAACCCTGTTAAATTATTCTGGAGTTATCATAAATATATCCAGAAATAACCGAAGGCATTATTAGTTGCAATCATTAGCAGAGCAACCTGTGTGAAATAGGAAGAAAAAAAAAAAATGCTGTGCTTCTGGGACTATTTTTATTTCTATAAGGAAGAATTTTGCAAGTGCTTTCATCCTCTCCACATACCAGAGGAAAGGTTGTCTGCCTTCCAAGATTTAATGAGCAACACTTTTGAATGCTGCTATGGATTTAGAGGCAGTTTAATGAACATGGTGCTAGTGGAAAGTCATCGTTGTCCAAACTGAAAGAAAATCGGGCTTAAATAACACAAAAAGTAATGTTCAAGGTTGTGACTGAGGAATACAAAAGCTGAGTCTTGCCACAGGACTATGAGGCTGCCACAGAACAGCACCTTCAAGGTATTTAATTGGGTCTACGTCTGCCCCATAAGGTGTCTAACGACGTGGGTCAAAGCCTGCGTATGGTTCCTGTTGGGTCTGCTGGGCCAAATCTTGATCTCTCTTGGTTTGCAGACTGGCCTAAAAACAGATGGAATTTGTCAGACAGGAGAGGTCAGAATGGCAGACATCTGAAACAGACTGCTGTCCTTTACGGAAGGTGAAAGGAGGAGAGGAGAGTGCAGCTGAAAGACAGTTTTGTAAAAGAAAACGGAACAAGATCTTTTTCTTTTTGCAATCTATTCTTGATTTCCTTGCTTAGATGCAAACAAAGGCAACAACACAAATAGAGAGTGTGACATTTAGCTGAACAAAAAACAAGATGAACTGCACTGCTAATTATACCTCCCATATGAAGACAAAAGACATTTTCCAAAACAACTAAATATTGTACATTTATCTGTAATTAAGACAGGATATTGCCAGAGAGGAACATGAAGGTAAGAAGACAAAGACAGGGAGAAAGGTTTTTTTATAGCTAGGGGTTTTTTTAAAGATCGTTAAAATTGCCACTAGAAATATGCTGAAAAAGACAAGTTTGTGGGCAGAAGCACCACAGAATGAGGAAGAAATGCCACAGGAAGGAAGAAGAGTAATTCTAGGAGTAAACAGCTACTTTTAGAAAATACCATCTGTCCTGAATACGAGTTTGCCGTATACTGTGACTCAAAGGGCTTTTTCTACTGAATTCTCAGCTCTGGCTTTGTTAAAAGTTGAAGACCTTAACGTGACTCAGAGAAGGTCCCATCCCATAATTAATATGTACCTTCATCTGGAACCACAATTTACTGGGAAGTAGAATCTCCAGTTCCAGAATTCGTCTCAATTCCTCGTACGATCTCATGTCACTGCTTTTTGGGTTGTGGGGTTTTTTTGCCTCAGTTTGTCCATCTATGGAAACCCAAAGGACCTATCTGCCTTGAGAAGTGAGTGGGTTAATCTGTTCTCACTTGCTAATGCATGTGGAAGATAAAGCATTATGTTAACAGCAGGAGACATCGTCGCAATAGATGCTAAAAAATTGATATTGCTTAAAATCACAGTCGGCAGCACCTGGACTACAGGTGTAGAGGGGTCACCTCTGTCTTTTGCATGGAGAAGAGCCTAGGATGTCTAAAATGCACAGAGAAATGAAATATTCTAAGTGACAGAAGGAAAAATGCATTAATAAGTAGCTTTGCAAGCTGTTTGTACTCAATCTTCTAATTATCCACAAACACTGGAGGTGGGACATGGTCATCTGAAATTTGTTATTCTCCATCAAAGATTGTTTTCATCGGGACTTTCTGTGATGTCAGTAGGAAATCAGAAAATGAGAGGGAAAACAATTAATAGATATAAACATTAATCAGGCTGGAAAACAGGCCAAACGGATTTGATCCCTTGAGCGAACCAGGCAGGCTTTCATTGCTGAGTCCTAGTCAGCTCCTAAAGGATGGAGAACTGAGCAGACAAGGAANAAAAAAAAAAAAAAAAAAAAAAAAAAAAAAGCAAGCCAGATGCAGTTGGGGATTACATGGGAACAAGCTTAGGCAAAAACTGTCCCCAAATGGCCTTGTTAGGGAGAGAGGCTTTTTTCCTTATATTTCCCCCGGCAAGACTTCCTTTGGGATAATTAAACTGTGCTGGGGACAACACCAAGCAGGAACACCCCACACAAAGAGCTGTCATGTGTCCACCCAGAGCTGGTTCCTTCTAAGTTAGTGCAATTTACTCATTTAAGTTTAACAATTAACTCTAAGTTAGTGCAGTTTTTAACAGCACCCCACCCCTTGTGCATGATCTTTATAGGGGGAAAATTGCATCTATCAGCAGAAAATGAAAATGAGGATGAAAATGCAGGGTTTGGCTAGAAAATAAAGCAGCAGGTGCTCATTCACAGCATTTGGGGTAGCAGCGACCTTGTCCAGAGTTTGCTGAGTGTGGTGTAGCACATCCAGGGACATGGGGCCTGACTGATTCCTCTTACTCTGGTTTCACTGTGCTGCCACTCCAGTTCTTTCCATGAATTTTCCACCTGATTTATCCGGCCATACATGAGATTACATATTTTTCTTAATTTCTCTATGTAGTCTCAGCTAGTCCTGCTTGGAGTTCTGATGGTGAACAGCACTTTCACCCACAAGTGGCTCTCCTGTGACTGTAAGAGGATCGCTAGTGCAAAAAAAAGTCTTCCTTACATTGAAGTACTGAACATTGTAACACAATCTTGCACTAAGTGAACAAGTTGAGCATGCTGAGTTTTCCAACACCAGCTGGAAACACTCTTTACACTGGTGCTGCTTTGGTGAGCTGCTGGCCACCGATTTGGACATGCGAAGTCAGATGTCCATGGAAATTCCCCAAGTGTTTCCTATCAGCCACCCACTCTTACCTCTTCCTGCACAAATGGATGATGAACACAGAGCATCCACACCATTGCACAGATCTGGGCAGGGACATGTAGCACACACACACTTTATTATTATATGAACCCTGCTCATCCCCCCCTCCAATCTCCTGCACAGTAGAAGCCACAACCCACCACAACCTGCTCTCAAACACCAGTGTACAGAACAAATTATATATTTCAGCATGGGTAGAATGAGGGAGGGAAACTTCAGGGAGTCAGACTGCTCTCAATTAGCAGTTATCTCCAGCAGCTTGTCTGATTAATGGCTGCACCTCACACTGTGCCTATATAATAGGTGCAGGGAAGGTGCTTTAAAAGTGCTTTGCTCCTAATTACTGTGGAGACTGAAACAGTGGGTATCTCTTGTTAGAGTAAACATCTTCTCCGTCTTTCCTCCAGCTCAGATCTACAGAAGTGCCAACGCCAGGCTTGGGCAAGCAGAACACATCCAGGTGGGAGCGGAGCAGGTACCAGCTGGCTGATGCCAGCAGGAGCCTGAGCATGATGGACTTGGGTAGAATGATGTGCTGCCATCAGCATGAAGCATCCTCACTTCAGGGGACTTCATGCCCTGAACCAGAGTCTTTCTGCCTTCATGGACCAGACTCCAGCTCTTTTGGAGCTGATCCAAGGTACAACAGTACCAATCTGTCGTGCCAAGCACGAGCCTTCCCACAGCCAGAGAGCTGCTCCATGTTGGTGCAATGCATTAGTGCTTATAACATCACACATCGGACCCCGTTTGTGCCTGAACCGCAGCCCCATTCCTTATTCTGCCACACACTGACTTCTGACAAATCAATTTAGCGTGCCTTTGCAACAGACTTAAATCAAGTCTGCACATACTTGTGTCTTGGGGTAGCTTAGCTGAAGTGTGAACAGCTCTATTGCACGGCTGGACTGGAACTGCTGTGACCTGACGTCTGCCCCAGCTTCTCAGGAGCTTGTCCACTCAGCTGCTGGGTTACAGTGACCTGAGACGTGCTATAACTCTTTCCCAGTGAGTTATAGGAAAACCTTGTCTTTACTTCCAAGGGAATGCATTGGAAGACCATTTAGAACTTGCAGCAGTCAGCCTGCATCTTTGCTCCATAGGACAAAAGTGAGCAGCACAAGTTAATCCCTCTGAATCTGCAGGAATCAGCAAGCCCAGGCTGAGCACACCACCACAGCTGAGCAAAGTGAGATGTTGTGGCCAGGAGGCACAGACTTGGAGTCACCTTTTTGTTTGGTCTGCTGAGCTACAGATAACAATTGTCACCAGCCAAAAATGTGGAGAACTTTTCTGAAAAGTCACTCTACCAAACCCATGGCTGTACTGTGAACAGGAATGCAACATTTCCCAATCACAGATGAATTACATGAAAATTACAATCACTTCATGGCTATCTGGGCAACCCTATTCTAAACATTGCTTCTCTCTCTAGCTTTTCAGCAACTTCACTTAGTTGTGCATTCACCGCAAAGTAAAGAAAGGTTTTAAAGTACCTTTACCTTGTAAAAATATCAAATCTTCTTTAGAAACGAGCCCTGGTGAATTATGAATGAAGGCATACAGTGCTGAAAGTCCCTGCTTATACATTTTTAAATGTAGCCTTTCACTTCTGATAATACTTTTAAAAACCCACTGGACTGGGGCTTACAGTCTATTGCAAAAACCAGCCCTATTCTTCGCCACCACATTTCCTGATCTGAAGAAGTCCCAGCTGCTCCAGTCACGCTGTCTCCTTTGCAGCCTGGAGAAGAGGCCAATGTGTCTGAGCAAAGGTCACTTCAAAGGGCAGGAGAGGAAGAATTCATTGTAAATAGCAATTATACACCAAGAAGAAAATGTAAAGATTAAAAAATAAAAAATTAAAAACCCACCAAAAAAATCAGAGCCCTTATTTTGGTACTTTGCTGGGCAGGATGGGTGCTGGTGTGGATGTGCCCAACTCCACTAAGGGACGTCCACGGGCAAGCGTTTTGTCCAGCTCCCCAGACTGGGCACAGACTGGGATTTGATGTCTCCATCCCCAGCAGTGGCACGTTGACCTGCCAGGTGTTGGAGGGGACGTGTTACCTTGCAGGACACAGTGAATTGCTTAGATGTTTGGGAAGGAGCCTTGCAAGACAACTTCTGAGCCCAGGTGTGACGTTGTGCCAACACAGCTGTATCGCACCCGGATGGCAGCTGGGTCAGAGCAGGTGCTAAACGTCCTCAAGGACTCACAGTGCTGAACGGCCTTACAAATGTCTCAGGGCTCTCTTTTGCAAACATTGTTATTTTCTACTGCGGAGTTAGAAATCTTCCAAGCTTGAGACAAGAAGCCACTAAATCCAAGTTACATGAACAAGGAGGGAGAAGAAAATCCTCAGTTTATCCTTTGCTCTCACACACTGTCAGTCTTTCTTTGGAGACAATTTTCATTACTTTGGAGTTAAAGACCAGGAGGGTACATTACACCTGATCTAAACCTGATCTTCTTTATGTCAGTGTTTCACCGGGTATCCCCAGTCTGAGCCCGGTAATTATCTGACCAAAGCAGTTACCCATGGAAGGCAAGTACAGTTGATTGGAAGGCACAAGGAAATGGCAAAGCGACCTGCTTCCGCCGGCAGCTTCTCCTAACACCCTCCATTTAACATGGGGGACTTCTCTCCAGTCTGAATGTGTCACCTTTTTTTTGCTACGTCCTTTCTCACTGCTTTATATATATAAGGCAGTCACATTCCATCTCAACCTTTCCTTCAGCTGAGCTCTTTCACATTGGCAGCGCCAGTCTCTTCTGAGCTCCCATCAGTACTCCCAAACCATTCAACACATGAGCAGTCCTGTCATTGGTGTCACGGGTGCTTGAGCAGAAGCAAAATGACCTTCTCCTATCTACCTACTCTCCAGTCCAGCAATCAGACCACATTTAGACTTAGACCTTATCTAGAAAAATCTGTTTTCTATTTGTTTAGCATTTATTATTGTCCTGTCTGTGCATTTTATCTTCATAGGATTCATTATCTGCCTCTTGGATGACAAGATGTCCCACCAGCAGGACTGGCAGGTCCCTCTCAAGTACTCACATAGCAGGAACATCCTTTTCCAGTCCTGGACTTTATCACATTCAAGCTACCCAAAAATGAATTCTCATGGGCCAGGAACTTCCTTGGCCAATTCTTCTGGGATGCTAAGTGGCGAGAATAGTTCCTATTTTTTCACTAGCAGATGATGTCTAACATTTTCCTAGCTGGATGGACTAGGAGCTCATGTGAGCAGAGAGCTGCTTTCCAAATACAGAAGGTATCTATTGGATACCTCTCCCTTTCCCATGGCTGTGTCAGCTTCAGTATCTCCACTTAATATTAGGCTTGTGATGTTGCTAGGATATATTTTTGCTCCAAAACAAATCTCCTTTTTATTTTCCCTAGTCCTTCTTGCTCTGGATTTTCAGATATGTAGCTCCCTGTTACATTCATTTTCTGTAACGAGTGATCTCCCATTTGTGTTGGCTGATGCCTATTCATGCACACACACTCTCTCATGTGGTTTACGTTGCTTTTTTCACTCTAGCTGCTGCATTTATTTAATCAGTGGATCAAAAGTGGGCTTTCACCTCAAATTGCTGTCCTCTGTCTCAAGTAAAGTTTTTGCATCAGTCTTTGCCTTTTAAGAATTGGCATGTTTTTATAGCCTCCCGCCTCCCCCCTCCCTTTTTTTTCCCCCCAATCAATTCCACTTGAAAGCAGTAAGTGGGTAAATCTCTTTTCCAGCACGGTGTATACATTACAGGTTCTGTTCACTAAGAATTTGCAGTCAGGAACCTGTGGTTCTGAGCAATAAATACTCAAAACCATTGAACCAGGTCTCTTACTTAACACTTGATATTTCCCAGTCTCATCTCCAAAACACTGCATTTCCTGACACAAACTCCTGGGTTTAAAAAAAATATTAAAAAAAAATCAAATAGAATGGTTTAGGTAGAAACTTACCATGCAAAATAAATAGCTCAAGGTACAATACAAATACAGCACACCAGGTTTTAGGAAATATGCGTATACCATATGGATCTGGATGTCGTCCCAACACTTAAGGAAATTACCAGCAGTGCAGTATTTCAGTTCCCAGTCATTGGCAATATGCCCTCCTGTAAATGCAATTTGAAAAATCTCTGCCCAGAAAAAGAGAGACGCCAATCAAAGCAAATCACAGACTTTTCTCAAATTTTTGATCAGACTGCACCATCTAGAGGGCAGCGGCAGCATCACCCAGCTCCAGCTCTGCACGGCTCCTGGGAGGGTACCAGCCCTGCACAGACACTTCTCTGTGGCACCGTACAGACAATATTTCTGCATCCCTGCTGCCTCTCTGCTGCAGCCGGCGCAGCTCTGCAGGAACGTGTGCTATTGAAAAGATTTTCCTGGCTCTGGGCAAATCGCTGCCAAGGTGCACAAAGGCAAGGGACTGTGCATACCACAGCAAGATGAAATATTTCCAGAGCCATAACCTTGACCATGGAAACTCTTCATTGGCCTCATTGGCACCAGGCTCTTCCTTTGGCCCTTTGTTATTATAGTCAACCGCTAACCAGCACAAAGCCTTTATACAGTATGATGTATACAGACCACTTTAATTTCTTCTGCTGACATCTTTTTTTAAGTACATATCATCACCATCTCTGCATGAAAGTTCACTGCAATCGAGTATGTCCTCTAGTCAAGCAGACCACCATTTGGAGCCAGCAGTTGTCTGTGTGCTCTTATTAAATTCCCATTAACCTTGATAGTGACCTCTTATTCAACAGGGGAAGTATTTGCTGGCCTGCTTTGTGACAACTGATTTTTCAAACCATTAATCAGTTTATTATTAGGTTGTTATCACATACTATTGTATTAATCAATGCACTGTTCAGAGGAGGGTGGTTTTTTTTGCCAGGGTACATAGTGATCCATGAAATCTTAGCAAGAACTGAGGTCATCTGTGAAGCAAACCCCACTCTTAAACACTGTGACAGCTGGAGAGTATTTATCGTTCAAAGAGAAAAAAAAAATCTGTTCCCAATTCCTGGACCACTTAGCTAGAAAGGTGGGCATCTAGTGGTGCAGTGGGAAAATAGTTTTCTTATTGAAAAGAAAGGTTTCTATTTTTCCCTTTCCAACACATCACCCTTTCCCTTCCTTCTCCCATCAGAACACAGCTCATGCCATTGAGCACCATTGCACGGGGGAGCTGCTGCCGGAGAGGGGCAATGGGATGAGAAAACTTTTCAGATGGGTATTCTGACACAGAGTTGGTGTCCTTTCCCTAGACACCCCAAGGAAATTCAGAAGTTTCCCAGTCTCATCTGGTAACAAATTACATTGACAAGCTGTGAGATGGATGTGTTTGTAAGACTCCGATTGCTCAGCTTTACGCTGTCCTAAGGAAAACTGGGGATGACTCTTGAAATCTGTGAACGGTTGCTCTCCTTTGTTTCCAAATAAAGATTAAAGTTCTGAATTGCTCAAATCAGATATGAATGCATTGGGGTTGGAGCCAGGCAACAAGCTTCAGATCCAGACTCCAGCAACCAAAAATAACCTTGGGAAACAATCTTCTAAACTCCAAGTTTTAATCAAGAACATGTCCATCCCCACCCCTATTCCAGGGGAATGAATCTAAATCCATCTCTGGCTCTTTGCTTGATGCTGTTCAACCCCGTAACAAACAAACAAATTTAAATAGTTACGATCCTTTTTTTAGAAGTTTTCCCCACAAAAGCTAGCAAGAGATATACAGGCCCTCACACAAAAGATGACTGGGATGAATTCTGTATGCTGCATATTTAGAGTTATTTGGATCCAAGATTTCTATCGGGTTCTGCTTCAAAATGCAAATAAGAGTTCATGGTTCAGACAGCCCTTCCATGGCCTTCTCATCCTGGTGTCCGATTTTTACTTATTAAATAAAACAAAGAAGTATTCCTGCCCAAGCTTAGTCATTGCAGCATAGCTCAGAAGTACACTGTATGACCTGTGAAACTTCCCTGCTCCAGTTCTGTCAACTGCCAGCATGCAGTGATGCGCTGCCAGCAGACATCTCTGCAGTATGTGCCAGAATAGGATTCCCTGCTTATTTTAAGTGATAATTTGGCTGCTTTGTGTCCTGCTTCCTAGAAATCTTACTTCTGCCCCAATGTCCTTTGTCAATACCGATGCATCTCTCCACATCTGAGCAATTTTAAAGATTGTTTCTGTTCATAGGCTGCTTCTGCAGTACAAATTGCCTTTTAGCAGCCCAGAGCCCAATGCCAGGTAAGAGGCTGCTTCAAGTCTTTCCCAAGAATACTGAATAAATAACACCAAGCACTACTGAGCCCAGCTAAATCAGCAAAGAGCCGTGCTTATTCTCCTGCTGTCAGACACTGCATTGGGAAAGGCAGGTCACACAGTGGGGATGCTTCTACTGCAGATTTCTGCCACTCATTTTGGTATGTGCATGGCGGTGTTTAGTTGGGTTAAAACTAGAGACATGAGGCAAAATACCCAAGACTATCTCATCTTGCTGCATCCTTTCAGATCAATGTTGTGTGTTCAGCAATGGCAGTATGCATTTTGGAGGGTCAGCAGCTTCCTCATTAGTCTCAGAGCATCTCAAATTCCCTTTTGTGATTGTGCCTATCTTTTTTCCAAATTGACTCATATTGAAGGAAAAAAAAATTCTCAAGACTCCGAGGCAGCTATAAAGAAAGAATAGTTGAAAACATCCCAGTGTCTCACCACCACCCACTGATCACCCCTTTATGGACCAGTCTACAAATGGTAACACTGAAGTTCCTACTTGAGACCATCGTTAACAACAGGATATGCAATTAAATATAGATACATCCCTTCTTGTTTCCTGGGTCATGTCACTGCCTTTATCACCACCCACACTCCTCCTCCTTCTCTGCTCCGGTTGACCCCAAGCAGCTGGTGCAGTGTTGATGGATACGAGTCCTTTGCTCATGGCTCTGTTTCACTCGTACAAGGTTGAGCTATTTGAGCATCCTCATAGTTGTGGCTGCAGCCTGTTTTGGGGGCAGCAAATGGGGCACAAAGTTAGCTCTGTTGCCTGTGAAGCTTCACGCTGCAAAATACCTCCTATAATACCATTTTCACCATCTGTCTGGGCTGGGGCTCAAAGGAGTGGTGTCATGCTGTGTGCTCTTTGGGGACTATTCACCAGTATTAGAGCAGATGAGCACATAAACAGTTGGATTTAGGAATATCTTTTGCATGGTAGAAGTGCTGACTTTGCTCCCCTGTGATTTCTGAGATCATATTTGATAGCTTTTGAGCATACAGCTAAATCCCTGAAGTTTCATAAATTGCTGTTTGCACATACCAGCAGTCAAATACATATAAGTCATCTTCTATTATTTCCCCCAAAAGTGTTCTACCCAGAGCTCAAGAACTAGAACCAATATTTCTAAATTCTGATGTCCTGAGAATTATTTATAGGAATGGATGAACAACTTGGAAAATAAGGAAGATACTAAAGGAAAATGAACCACTCTCACATATACTCATTAACTGAGGCATGCTTGTAAACAACCACCCCTTTGCATACGCAGCTAGCCTAACATGCTACTACAAAAATAGACAGAAAACACACAGGATTTAACTCTCAGATAAGGAAATCTTGAACTATTAATCAGGATATGCAGTTTACTGAGAATTTACCTGCATATACCTGAAACCACTATATATCAGATGAATGGGAAGAAGCTGAACTTCCATTAAAATACTCAGCTTCTTAAAGGTTTCATTTTGTTAAATTCAGCCAAAAGAAGGCAGCTACATGCTGAGCATAAGAAAACTGGGAAACTTTTATCACAGCAGTTGGGCTTCAGATACTTTTGAACCCCAAATACATTTCAAACCAATCAAATTAAAATGTTGATGAAGAAAAGTAATCTGAAATGAAAACTGAATGGGAAGGAGCAAAACCAAAGCTAGTTTATATTTTTATATGTATTATTTTTATCACACTTACCCCATTCAAACATAAAATAGGACTTCACAAACAGAGACACAGCAAAGCTTCCAGCCTTCCTAAAGACGGCAGACCCGAGGACTAGCATTATGCTACAAATAATTTCACCTGGAACTATTAATGGTGAGAATGCACCTCAGGTGGCAGAGATTAAAGCTTATTTCTCTTTAGAGTCTGCTGTGTGTATCGGAAAGCTTCTCCTAAGATGAAAAGGATGGAAAAGCAAGAAGGGAGTTTACACTTCTTTAAGGAGCTATCAGCAGAAACCTCAAAATACAATGTTAGCTGACAGTTCTCTGCTGAGAGTTGCTTTCATGTGATAGATAGCCAAATACTTGAAGGATGATAAATGATGAACTGTGAATGATTATTCTAATTCAGAGGAAGAGAAGAAGGCTTATGTCTGGCATTGAGGAAAATGTAATCAGATGTCCCTGACACATTAACTGTCAAGCATTTATCCTGGAATGAAGTCGAGTAGTTTAACTGGTATTATCAAAATATAAATTTATTTTCATAATAAAAAAAGCTTTAACAATTGAACTTGCTTACTGGGAGAAATACATCAAGTCAGATCTATGAGTTAGGAGGGGGGGTTATGGGGAAAAGAAATCGTACTTGTAATGGAGAAATATTATTACCATTGGGTAAATAAAAGGTAAGAAACAACTTACGAAGTGTGATCCCATTTTAAAAATGGGTATTATGGAAAATTGGAATATCCGAGGAGGTTAATGCACTTATGAGTTGCACTTTATGGAGAAATTAAAAGTGACTACACCTGAAGGGAAACCAGGAGATGGAGGACGTGGAGACAGGCAACCCTGCAGCTCAGTTACGAACGAACACGGAGTCCCTACCTACCATGTGCTGCTTCAGTAACAGCACCCACTTAGGGACCAGCTTCCAGTTACTTTTGTCCTGAGAGTTTGATCTGCGTTGTTTTGAGATTGTTCATGCAGCTTCCCGAAAACTTCTGCGTGGGTGAGAGTTATGAGTAAGTGAACTGGAATAAATTATTACTTCAAATGAAAATAAAATCTGCAAAACATAACAGCGCTGCCTCTCCCTATCCGTTCTGTTCTCCCAAGGTGCAGGGTTTGCAATCCTAACGGTGCCAACAGGGGACAGAAAGAGGCAGTAAACAACCATCAGCTAACCGTGTGCCCTACAGCTGTGAGTCCTGGCTGGATAGACACCACTGAACCCCATGGGCTTGTCCAAGGGAGCAGTCAGGAGTCAGGGGACTCGATTCCAACGGCCTCTTGACTCAGACTTGATTCAAGCAGTCCCTGGAGGGTCATGGCTTCTCACAGTGGCCATCTCTGGTGGCTGGGGACACAGATGACATAGACAAGCTGTGCTCCAGCACCTCCTCATCCACCCAGAAGCCTGTGACCTGCACCACTGTGGGGTGATTACTTTTGCACTTATAGGGCCACACGCGTTCAGTCAGCTTGGGCAAAGCTTGCTTGTTCCTTGTGTTTGCTGCTTTGCATTTGTCCATTTTGCAATATCAGATAACAAAAAATCCCTGATTCATGGGCTCTGAGCTGTGTGTGAGGCAGGTGGGAGAGGCAGGCTTTTATTTGCTGTGCTGTGGATCTGTCAAGTGTTAGTGTGACCCCCTCAAAAGTCCCTTAAACCAAGGAACATGTGGTGGAGAGCAGACAAAGCACCAGAGACACTGGCCAGGTGCTCCAGACCCCGAGTAGCTACCGACCTCCTCAATATTGCAATTTGTGGATGGGCAAAACGAGACAGCTCTGTCATTGAGATTTACAGCAGTAGGACAGCCACATGGCCTGTGGGATGGTTGATAGGCATCTCTGAGGCCTGTTAGTGCCACAACAGTAGACCTTAGCTTGGCTGGGAATTAGCTTCTTTGCTTCAGCGCTGCTCCTCCACGCCTGGCTGACTGTTGTCCTTTCTCCTCTGCAGTAATTACGATGGCAGAAAATAAATGCGTGGGACAACTTGTGCCAGTTTCCACAATTTAGCGGCACATGGACATTTGTGTGAAAGTGTGAGCCAGGATGTTTGTGTTCATTCTCCTAATTCTCTCGACAAAATGGTTTTATAAATAATCAGGCCTTAATTGTGTGATTCCAGTTAATGCAGAGGGAGTTAATTAACATCTGGAACAAGTTTCCTGGCCCAAGCTATTAGCTGTGTCTGATGCAGAATTTAAACAATGTATGAAGTGAGGCCTATAGCCAAATGATTTTGTACAAAGCTGAAATGAGAAATGCCCGAAGATGGATGAGGTATGACAGCTGCGCCAAGACAAAGCCTGTTTTTGGTAAACAAGTGTGGACCGAGTCAAGGCACAACTGTTGTGCTGATCCAAGAAGTCCACTATGTGGCAGAGAATAGGCATCACCTCTCGATTCATCCCCTCTTCAAACCCTCCAGCTCTTCCTACTTCTCTCCAAAAAACTCATAGGTCAGTGATTGCAGAGACTTTCGCAGCTGGGGAGGAACAGCTCCACCAACATAAAGGCCAAGTCTCCTGCGCAACCTTGCGCATCCCTGCTGTGCTTTATCCCATCTATCTGAGAAGTCCAGGAGGAGGATTTAATTTTGTGCCCCTGAGGAGGAGAAGAATACCAAAAGACAAGCAGGCAAGCTCTAAACCTCTGTCTCATGTATCTGTATCAAATAGAGAAATGGGGATGTGGCCTTTTAACAGTCAGCATCCCTCCCGCAGAAAGGTGCTGGGCAAACAAGGACAGAATGTGAAATTTTGAAAATCCTTTTAGGTGAATCCAAACCATTTTTTCCAACCTAAAGTTATTTTTTAAAAATTCTTTGTAAAGCTCTTTAATTCTCTTCCCATCATTTTTGTTTTTAAGCAGAAAATAGGTAAAAAAGAAAATCAAGATTTTTGCTTAACAGATGTCTAAAAGCTAGTGACTTGCCCATGTTCTCCCACCAGTCTTTGAAGCCAGGGCCTCATGGGAGCAAAGGAGAAATACTATTTTGCAGTGCTAATCTGTGTGATATTGCTTGCAGCCAGCCCTCAAACGTCAGCGTGAACAGCTCCAGCAGGAAACCCAGTGCTCCCAGGAGCTGGTCTCAAAGACTTGCAGGTTCCCTTCATAGCTCCTGGCTTATCACCCGCTCGCTAGTTATCACTTTGCTTGTTTGAGATCTTCTCACTAGAAAAGGATTCACTATGCTCTGGGAAAGGGAGGTAATGTTAGAAAAAAACAGTCCGTTGCATTGGAGAGTGATGGAGTGAGGTACCTGGTCTGCACACCAAGCAGGTAAGAAATTACCATCTAAACTCTTCCCTGGCCCAAAGGGAAATCCACTCCATCCTGGTGACTGTGATCATAGGGCTTCAGAAGACTGTGGAAAGCCCTCAGCTTGGCCAGCTGGAATATGTGACAAAACCATTTTTTTGACCAACATTCATAACCCAGGAGTAAGTAAGACAGATGGCTTTTCACCCTGAAACCCCTTCTTTCCCTATTTTTCACTACCAAAACACACTGAGCATCTCCAGAAATGGATTTTCACACATGCCTTGTGAATCTCCATATCTAGCTAGGGCAGGGATAATATATCTGAGCTAGTTTATATAATTCCTCTCTTATTACCCTCTCTGATATGATTAATTGTTATTGAAGGTTCCTTATCCACGTTCCTGTTTCGGTAGAAACCCGTTCTGTGTTTTATGCATGAGTTCTACCCTGCTGCAGCTAGAAGGCGTGCAGATGAGCAACGCCTCTCCAAATTATCCCCTTGCTAGGAAGGATACACAATTCTCACCGAGCTCCAGCAGAAAACTACAAATTGTGGTGCAAATTGTATTTCGGTGAGGTTCTATGTATGAACACAAAAGAAAAACCAGAAGAGAAAGCAATTCAACTGATGTCCGTGAGTGAAGCAGAGAGCAATTTAGGATGAAATGCAGGCAGACAGTGTGGTGAGACTCATCGCTTTCCTAGAAATGGGGGTCACTGAGTTGAATGTCAGAAGATCCCTTGTATGCGATATCAGGTGCTGTCACATCCCCCAAGTCTGGGGAACTCTTCTCCTTATCTCATATCAGAGCAACTGGGAGAGTAATTACCACCACCTTCATTTCCCCACCTTTTTGTTTGCCAGAGGTGCAGATCTTGTACAGAAAAAAAAAAAAAGTATTTTCCTGATGGTATAGACTATCTAGTTGGAGTAGATGATCTTTAAAAGATCCCCTCCAACCCAAACCATTTTATGATTCTATGATAAATTTAAAAGGTTCGAGATAACGTCCTAAACTGCAACCAGCTTTGGGTCCCAAGTCAGTGAGAGAGCAGGAGAAGNCCAAGTCTGGGGAACTCTTCTCCTTATCTCATATCAGAGCAACTGGGAGAGTAATTACCACCACCTTCATTTCCCCACCTTTTTGTTTGCCAGAGGTGCAGATCTTGTACAGAAAAAAAAAAAAAGTATTTTCCTGGTGGTATAGGCTATCTAGTCAGAGTAGATGGTCTTTAAAAGATCCCCTCCAACCCAAACCATTCTATGATAAATTTAAAAGTTTTGGGATAACGTCCTAAACTGCAACCAGCTTTGGGTCCCAAGTCAGTGAGAGAGCAGGAGAAGCTGTGCTGCTGGGAAATGCCAGTCTACACCAGTAAGAAAACCAGGATGTCAGCATGCAGTCCTACACACCGAGGTACATACTATTATTCTGAGGACCTACAATGGTTAGTAATTCAGCCCTGTTTGCACTTATGACTGGTCTGAATTTTGTGTATGATTTTCATAATCTGTGTCATAATTACAAAAATTGCAAATAACTTTTTAATATCAATGTTAGAAAAAACTAGGCAAATTGTTCACAGCATTTTTATTGCCTATTTACAATCTCAAATCAAATGGTTTACAGCTTTGTGTTCTGAAAATATACAATGTAAGAAAACACTAGCCTGGCAAAATTATGTTTTTATGATAATGACAAGGATGAGTTACGGTTACTCTAGTTAAACTATAATGGCTGTGCAGATGCTAGGAAAAAGCTATTGTACAACATGTTTTTTCACCATAAGCATGGCACCTGCTAGCTCCATGGTACATAGAAGAGCATATTAGCATTTCTTTATGAATATTATTTTCAAGGATGATAATTGGACCATAAACATTCACTTGGTGATAAAATGTCAGTACGCAGGCTTTAAAAAATACTTTGAGAAATATTCAGCCAGTTTTGCTTGTCTGGATTTCAGAAACAGGTTTATGAGAGACAATATATAATTTGTTTCTGATCTTGTCAGATTCAAAAATGGTCTGTGTTCTTCTTATTAATTTGTTGTAGGTGAATTTAGTGATATTTACTGAGTGAGAAACTAAATACTCCAGCCCACCGCTGACTATCAGGAAATAATATTTATCCACAGACTATGTGTTGCACAAACAGCGATGGCAGGAGTTTCGTACGTATCTTGCCAAGCTGCCCCTGCATCCACCCATGGTCCCACTCACTCCTGAGATGCTGCTCAAGGACACCTGCACTGGTTGTTATCACCCACCTCCATCTGCTGAACTTAGTCTCACAAAGCAGCTGATGAGATAGAAATTAACTCTAAGAGCTATTTTCCACTGAAAAGGGTGAGGAATGCAGTGCCCATGAGCTCTTGCACAGAGAGTAGAGCTAACTACCAGCTGTTATGCATGTTATAGATGTGCTAGACATGGGCGAGCTGGGTACACTCACCACAGCAAGAAAATACAGGAATCGAGACAAATAACGTTACTAAATGTGTGACACTACAATCATTTGCTCTGATTCCCATTGCAGAAAACTTTATCTATTATATACTACATACATTGTATGTTGGTAAATATGTGAGGATTTTGGTCAAAGTCTGACTTTCTTAGCAAGGCAATATTCATAGAGAATGAAGAACTGAAAAAAGGGCATTAACAGGTTGTGTAAAATCAGAGTCAACTAACCAACCCAGTTCTCCTTTTTAAAAATAATATAAATATATATATACACATAAAAATATAAATCAGAAGCAAGACTGTTTGAATTACTGGAATTTCAGTGAGATATAACACCTCCAAAGAGAAGAACCACTGCTAACAATCAAAATGGACATTTACTTCTGTCTCAAGGATCATGTTTTTTAGTAAGGGAAAATATTCCCAAGTCTGTGGCCGTGCTTCTTCTTTACTTGAAAAATTCTCAGTCCAGTTGGACAGAGTATGAATGAAGACCAGACATTATCTATTTCATTCTGCACCAGTGAATCTGCTCATTCTTACTCAATAGTAAAACACTGCTGATGCCTTAGGTAACAGTAGTCGACTGTCGTGAGTTGAAACCCAATTGGCAGCAAACACCACACAGCCACTCACTCACCCTCCCCACTCCCAGGGATGGGGAAGAGAATTAAAGGGGTAAAAGGAAAAGAGACTTGTGGTTTGAGATAAGAATGATTTAAAAACTAAACTACAATAACATTGAAAATAATAATGACAATAATTATAATGATAATAGTAGTAATAATATACAAATATACAAATAGGTGATACACAGTGCAACTGCTCACTGCTTAGTGACCAAGGTTCAGCCCATTCCCAGCTAACAATCCCAGAGCAAAGGGACTCCTGAAACTGCAATCCCAGACAAAAAGAGAAGAGCCCAAGTGTCCGAGAGAGAGAGAGAGTCAGAGCTTCTGGAGAGATCTGCATCTGTGTACTGGGCATAGCATACATGATATGGAATATACCATTGGCCGATTTTGGCCTCAGTCCTAAACCTAAGGTCGAATGCTAAGCCAGTAATCGTGGGCTGTGCTTTGGCTGTCCTCCCTCCCAGCTGCTTGTGCACCTGCACACCAGCAAAGCACGAGAAGTTGAAAAGTCCTTGTCTTAATTAAACATTGCTTGGCAACAACTATAAACACCAGTATGTTATCAACCTCTTCTCAGCATAAATCCAAAACACAGCCTCATACCCGCTGCTATGAAGAAAGTTAACTCTGTCCCAGCCAAAAGCAGGACATTGACCCTTTGTATTAAGAACCCCCTGCAGTGAGTGCCTCATGCATATGGCTACTGATATATTTTAGAGTGGAGATAATTTTTTATTTTGGATATCTGCTCTGGCTTCATATACCCAAGAAAACACCCCTTGTATTTCCCCCTGTCATGTATTGCCATATTGCACAGGAAAAGCTTTCTTGTGTCCATCTTTGTCAAAACTCTAGGAGCCACTTAAGCATCACTTTAGAGGGCTCTCTGTCACTTGGATTAATTTTCCCCTAATTGTATGCTTAACTCCAAAAGGGGTTTGGGGACATACTCTGTACAAAAGGTACTCTAGAAAACAAAAGTTGCATTGCTAGTGTTTCTGCTTTTATATTTCCACCCAGGTAATTCTCTGCACACCAATTTGCTTTCTCTTTTCCAATACCCATTTCCTCCTGGGGCTAGTTCCTGGGACAGAGCTGCCTTCAAATAATTTTATTATCATGTGGCATACACCTTTTTAGTCACCCCTGAAATGGTGTGTGATGCTTTTGGTTTACATCACTCGTTGGAAAACACTCCAAAGCATTGAAAAACTATTAAATTGTTACAGTATTGGATGCCAACACAGAGAGCTATTAGTCTAATTCATCCTTCAGATCAAAGCCCACACAGGCAGCTCTCCTGCCTACAGCTATTTTCCTTTTACTTTCCTGCTTGACAGTAGTCCCTCATATTCCTCTGTTCTACTTTCTTTGAACATACACATTTTCCTTTAGTCATGGAAATATAATTTATGTCTATTATACTGTATTATAGATTGCAGATCAGGAAAAGTGTGCATTACTGCCTGGAACGTCTGTTTATTCTACGTCGGGTTTCTAAAAATAAATAAATAAGAAAGCCACCCCGCTTTACTGGGGAGAGAAAAACACAAAGGGGCAGGATTCGGGGGCTGGGGAGAGCTGCACTCTGTTCTCAAAGTTTAATTTCCAAGTAGAGACCTTGAAGCGTGATTTATTAACATCGTGCTGTTTGCTTTTGTCACGTTGTGGATGTGGCGGGGGGAGTGCTGGCCCCTTTCCATCCCGGACCACCCAGCGAGTGGAGCGGAGCTACTGGCAGTGCACACCCCGGTTCAAAGGTTCACCCCCATTCACCAGCTCCATCAGTCACCACCCCATTGGAGGCAACAGCAATAACAAAAACACAACCCCCCCCTCCCCCAAAAAAAAAAAAAGAAAAAAAATCCTAACAGGCGGGCTGTCTGGGACGGGAGAATTGCAAAAAAAATCCCCACCCCATCACGGAGAGTATGTGTGCACGGAGGAGAGGGAGTGTGAGGAGGGGGGAGAGAGGGAACGAGACAGGCAGAGGGGAGGGAAGAAGGGAGGAGGGAGTCCAAGCTCCGAGAAACATCACTCCATCTCTCTCACTCCACAGGAGCTGAGCAAGGAGCAGGACGATGTTTGACAACACGCAGTACCCCTATAACTGCTTTAATTACGACGGGGATGATTATCCTACCTGTAGTTCTGATGAGGAGAAAAAATTCACCAGACCAGCATACAGGTAAGATGAAGTTTTTCCAAGTCTTCCCCTCTCTGGGGAGGTTTCTGAGCTCTGGGATGGTGGGATCACAGCATTCAGGGGAGCCTGGGACCTCTCCCCAGATGTGTGCAGGGGTCTGGACATGGCACAAGCACTGCAGCGGGCAGATTTACCCCGTCTCCGTGTTTGAAGTGTTCATGATTTGTTTCCTCCTGTGCGGGATCGCAGCAACTCTGGCACACCATTGAGCCACCAGACCTCAGATGGTCTCCTCTGACCTCCTGGAGCCCTGGGAGAAGGGGAATTAAGTGTGTGATGTTCCAGTGGGTGAACGGGGTGCAGATGCTCCCCAGCACGGTGGGAAGATGCGCAGCGTAGATGTTCGCAGGGGCAGCTCAGGTCCTTTCCACGAGCAAGCAAGATCTCCAGTGACAGTGTCTCTGAGCCTGGTCTGTCACACTGCAGCTTCCAGCTCAGGGAAACTTTCCTAATGGGGCTGGAGAGATGGGTGATCTTTCTGTAACCCTCCTGCATCTAAGCACTCTCTGCTGAGAGCCAGGGCAAACAGCTGGGTCGGGATTCAATTGCCTGGAAGTAACGGCTGCGTATCATCCCGGGGGCTCGGGGCGGACAGGCAGGACCATGCTTGGGACTTGTCCCTGGGATGTCTTGGGTCTGGGCATAGATTCACCAGGAGAACTTTTGGAAGTGGGATATAAGCACCCATGTACCATGTGGTCCTGAAAACTGAGTATGTGAGTGAGGTGATGGTGTAACAGCAAGTTTTCCTTTTTTCAGCTACATTGCCTTAATTGCAATGGCCATCCAGCAAAGTCCATCAAATAAAGTCACCCTCTCTGGCATTTATGACTTTATAATGAAGAAATTTCCTTACTACAGATCAAATCAAAGAGCCTGGCAGAACTCCATCCGACATAACTTATCGCTTAACAGTTGTTTTGTAAAGGTAAGATCAGTAACTGTATATTTACACTGTGCAAGGGTAAAAAAAAATATATGCAGGAATAATCTTATCACTAGGAAAGAAGGGAAACAAACAGCTGAGCTGCGCATCACTTAAAATCTCTCTGAGTTGTCAATTCTAGAGATAAAGAGTATGTACTTGTCTGATGCGTGCTAATAGATAGCAAATTGAAGAGGATGCAGTTTACATCCTCTTCGTATAATGACAGAGAATGGGCTTAAAAGTCTTGTCATATGTGTTTACACAATTCTTGAATGTAAATGAATGCAGATGTTCAACAGCAGCATCTGTAACACATACAAATACTGAACTGCCTTTAAATAAATACAGGTTCCCAGAACAGAAGGGAATGAGAAGGGGAAAGGAAACTATTGGAGCTTTGCCACAGGATGCGAATCCATGCTGGATCTATTCGAAAATGGCAATTACAGGCGAAGACGGAGGAGGAGGAACGTGAAAAGGGAACATAAAGAGCAGAGACCAAACAGAGGGAAAAGTCCTTTATCCCCCGATATGTCTTCTGTGGACTCTGCTTTAAACAACATTTCATCTTCTGTAAGTAAACACGAAAGAATTGAATCAGGACCAAGACTACTGGAGCCTCGTGGGTTTGCTCCAAACAGCATGACCAACAGGCAGAGCCTGAGCAATTCCTCCTTAGCAAAATCGGATTCTGAAATTAAATTCAGCATTGATTACATTCTTTCAGCCCCTGACCCTTTGCCTGTCCTGAGATCTCAGTATAATATGCAAGAAAATAAATATCATCTACTGGAGGCCCAGCAAATTAATCTCCACTTCTGGACAATGTGATGTTATTTATTCACGATAACAAAGTCTGAGTCGCAGTGTATTCAGCAGCCTCATGTCACTGAAAACCAGCCGCCTGCCTCCTTGTTTGCTTCCCAAGCAGTTCTCAGAAAGGGTTCCTGATTCACCAGCTGATACTCTGTCTGGACCCAAAGAACTTTGCTAAGGTTATAGCGTAAATTACAGTTCCCAATACTGGTTTTCACTATGCTGAAATTCATGAAATTCTAGCTTTGTTTTCTAAACTGTCACAACATCATTGAACACCAGAAGGAATTTCCTTTCTCAAGCAGAATCCTACAGAAAAGAGACTTGCTTATCACCCATTGCTTTGTCAACGACAAAGTGAATTTGGTTTAATTTTCACTGGTGGAAATTAGGATTAATTCCACTGAAGTATATATGTCAGAATTTAAACTGATTTAAACCAGTGTAATTCTGCCGACTTACACTGTCTGAGAATGTAGGGGAGGGGGGCTTTGCTTTCTTAAAAGGAATTACAGCAAATCACTCTGTTTTCTCTTATTTTTTTAATTTTAACATCATGTTTCAAACTGTTTTGAAGCTTTAATTCATCATTAATCAGAAAATTGAGTTATTAATGAGTGTTTAAAGTATATTTTTGTTGATATTCAGGGCAGAGTTGTTTTAACTCTTAAAGTGAAGTTGTATTCAAAATAATTCTGAGAAAGCTAATTGCAGGGCTGTTGAACTTTGGTAGACTTTGATGGGTAAAGTGACAGAGGCACAGGGCCTCTTAATGCCTTGATTTAAAAAAAACAAATCCTCTCCCCTTGTACTATCAGAAAGCTTCTTGAGATGCTGCAGGAAAAGTCCTTGAACATATTTCATTTAGCAAGCGTGAAAGGAGACCCGGCTTTGTAAGAAGCTGTATCCAGTGTTGACCAAAGCTGGAATTCCACCTGCCTGCTTTGAGACAAGCTGTGTATTCCTATTAAGTAGATTTTTATTGATCCTTCTTGCAAGTAATTACCAAAGTGGTACTTGATACAATTTCAGCAAAGCTGGTGAGATTTATAACTTACAGATAGCAATGTCAGATCACGAGCCCCATTTCTAAAGAAAGCCTTTTCATTACCCTTTACATGCGGTGGGATATTTCAGAAGAGAACCTGATGGACAATGATGAACTGTAACAAGCATTCAAGAACTTGCTTTTATACGACTTGTTCACGATGAATTGCTTCCCAGTACCTGACCACAGCATTAGTAAAGACTCTGCAAAATCTTGGCTTTGTCTTGGCTACTACAGTCTTCACCTAATGCAGGTAAAAGAAAAAAAGACATGGATTCTGGTGGTTTTAAGCAATTATATACAGAGAGATAAAATTATCTTTGCAACATGAAGTAAAGGTAAATGAAGGTATACGAGATAAGATTAAGCAAAATTGTGCTAGAGGTATGCTCAGGCATGACTTGAATTTTTATGCAGAAGCTTTGACATTTCACTAAGTTATTTTACATTGTGTCTAATATATACTGTACATTTATACTATATATTCTTATATATTGTTATTGAGAAAGGGAGCAATATCACTGCACTTACATGTTGTAAAAATGCATGATGTATGTTGTCACGATGCTGAAACTCTTGCCATATACTTAAAATTTACCATCAGTGGTATTTCACACTGATTGGTAATAAATGCTCATTTTTTTGGAAAACTATAAAACTTGATACTTTCAGGCATTTCCATAGCATGCAAAAGTCTTTGCTTCTTCTTCAGAAAAGACAAAATGGAAAATCATGTCAGTTACATCACTGCATGTCTTCCAGACTTTAAAGGGATGATTATTGTGACCAAATTCTGCCTTCAAATGGGAGCTTTCAATTCTCTGTGAACCAGCGGTTATTCTGGGTAATTATCTGAAAGCAAAATTTGACTCATTAGACCTGATTGATCTATTGTTTACACTGATGTGACAAAAATAAGAAAACCTCTGAGGTCACTGGGCAGATGGATTCTCATTTGAAGAAGGATGAGAATTTGCTCCTTTAGTATTTATGCTGGGTAGTAAATAGGCGTGGGAAGAGCATGTCCTCATTTAGTATTTCAATGTATGCATGCACTCACGTGTGGGCTGGGATGGGTGCACCTCTAGGACTCTACCTACATTTATATAGTCGTGCTTTATATGCAGATTTTTCTTGATTGTTTTAAACATGGCAATGCTGCTGTTGGGCTGATAGCTATGGTACACATCTGCAGTATATTTGAAATATATATTTTTTGCTGTGAAATGTGTGAATATGATTTTTACTATGTGTTTTCTGTCAGTGCTGTTAGCAAAGGTGACTCGATGACAGCAGAAGTTCCTGCTGAGTGACATCTTACCCAGGTGAACACCATGGGCGGCTGAGACCAACGGAGATACAGTTCTGGCTACTAAACAGTAAAGGATTAAAGTGTTAGGAAAGGCAGAAACACACCCGGGTGGACTTACACCAGAGATCCAAAACCATTTTCAGTAAAATGAATTAATATTCACAAATAGCCATGTCCTTTGCTCACAGTAAAGTGCCTTTGAGGAGAGATTGTCATACTTGAGGTTCCCTAGCATATAATCAAAGAAATTTGTGTACAAATAGGTGTTAACATTTGTTTTGCAAAGGATATCAATCATATTTCAAAAAATGAAGGGACATATTTCAATTTACCCAGTATATTATATTCTGACGACTCCAGAAAGGTTTCCAGCAGTTAAAGTGAATGGCATTTAATATAGAACAACATAGCAGGGGTGAGGGCTAGACGTGACCTTATTCAAATGTCGTAGCCATTACAAAGCCATTCCCAATGTAATTATAATTAAATACTTTATGCCTTTCTTGCAAATCCTCTGATCGATCATTGATATTAACATTAATATTGTATTACCCCCGAGCAAATGTCTCCCACACAAGTGTTATGGATCACCAGGTTTCCATTAACAAAGTTGTGAGCTATTGCCGTATGCTGGTCGTGGATAAATTTACGTAAATTACCTTTTCCCAGGGAAGGGGGGAAAAGTCTAGGATTTTTTTCTTTTTAGCCCTGCACTCTGAGTCTAGAGCTATTTCTTCAGCTCCATCACAGCCTGTCACTCACTTACATAAGTTATAATGAAAGAAAAAATAAAATCTCACAGAAACATCCCTCTTTGCCCTGTTTTGAAGGAGGTGAATACTCTCCAGACACAGCTGATCTGGTACAGGGGTTAAAAGTGGAGCTGAAGCCAGGGCTGAGCAACGCAGGGCAGGGGGCTGCACCCCACCGATGCCATCACCAGGCTGGCTAGGCTGTGCACAGCAGCCAAAATGAGAAAAGGTGTTGGTGCTAGGTTCAAATCCTCATCTCAAGGGCTCTTCCATGAGAGAGATGCAGAATGAGCCACAAATGTCCTGTGTCCCATGCTGGTGGGCAAGGCAGGGGGAGAACAGGCTTTTTGTCCTCTCTTTTCAGGATGATAAATACCTTTGCAATGGGAAGATGAAAGGTTCCTTTCTGGGGAGAAGCTGGGCTCAGCCTCACTGAAGGACCCCAGGGTGTTTTGTTTATTTATCCTTTAAAGGAAGGCTTCCCATGACAAAACAAAGATTTTGATGGAGCTCCACCAGGTTGTTCCACAGCGATTTGACTTCCCATGATTTAAGTTTTTAGGCTTTTGTCATTGGTGTCATAGAAGTGCTTTTTGCACAGCAAGATGATGCTCTGCCTCAAAACAAAATTCAAAGTCCTTGGGCAAGGATGCAACATTTTTTTTCCCCACCACCATGAGAAGCCAGGTAACACTGAATGCAGGCCAGTGGTTGACCTCACCTACAGGAACCTCTCCTTCAGCAGAACCTCCTCCTCATTATGGGAGAGTTAATGCAAATTAGGATCCCTGAAAACAAACCTTTTCTTTGTCAGTAAAGCCAAGTTCCCCTATTTTTCTGCCAATCAGATAGATCTTATTAGTTGAGACCCATTAACTCCCTGTATAAACAGAAGCTGTGTTCAAGGAGCATTTGAAGGTCAAACCACGCTGGAGATCTGGCTCTCTCCATGCCTTTGCTTTGTCATGCTCCATCTTGTTGCTTGGGCTGCTGCAATCTTCCTTGAAGCTGAATTGAGATTTTTGCACGATTTTCTGGTGACAGAAGGTTTTTCTTGCGGGTAGCAATTGTGTGTTCAGGTACAAATCTTGTGTGTCCTCTCCACTCTCCACTGATAGAGGGGACACACTGGGAGGGAAAGGGGTTTGGAGGGACAGGGGTTGGGGAACAAGCCTGATGTCTGCTACATGTCTTCCTGTAATACAGAGCTGGTTGGGACTTGGTGAATGGTACAGTGCAAGAGCCCTTGGGGTTGTGTATCAGGTTTCTGTACTGTAAATTGAGGACAGCGTCTCCCCAGTGTCCCATCACGCTCAGGCTCAGGAAAAAGAGGGAACCTAGCCCCCATGTTCCTAAGCAAACAGGGCTTTAATCTTCACCTCTAGCAGTGGAACACAAATCCCTGTCCTTGATCAGCACTTCAGATCCCAAACCCAAGACATGGAAATCCTTCACTGCTTGTTCCAGCTGGCCTCTGCCCTCTGTTTCTCCTCTGCGGGTTCTCCTCCCCACTGTGTGGGTGTAAATCCTTGCAAATCCATTAACTTTGGTACAATTACATTTGGAAGTGAAATAGCACATGTGAAACTGAACTTTGCATGTTATACCCAACATCTCTATTCACACGGTCTGCCAAGCTGTGCCAGCAACTCATCTCCTAGATGGCATTCTCAGAGCAACAAACGGTCCTGCCTCTTTATTGTGCCTCAGCACCCAGCTTCTAATTGCTTTCTCCAGAACATGGGCACCATATGCACTGCAATGCACAAAGAACCTAGTACATACCCTCTGTTTCTGCTTTACTGGGAATGTCTTTCTTACTGCAGTTAGGGTCATTAAATTAAAGAACAGGGTAGGTCCAAGTCCTATGGAACTCGCACTGGAATTTTTTTACCCAGAGAGCTAACATAAAATAACAAAGTAAGTTGTGCTCCCTCCCACCCTAGCTACAACGGTTGGAGGCAAATCCAGCTGTGAGAATTTTGCCTGAGAAAGAACTGCCGGATTTCTCCCACTGTGAAATCCAGCTGTTAATTCAAACAGAAGGGATGGACCTGACCAGATAGGCCAACTGGCATATTTCCATCCTGAAGTCCATTGTGTTCCACTAGTTCCTAAATTTATGGTCGTGAAGGTCTTCCAAGCCCTGTAACGAAGTATGGCATGCAATGTTTTTGTTATGGAATGTGAGCTGCAAAGGAAAAACAAGGTTTGAATTTATCTTTCAAATGAAGATCCTGGAATCTCTCAGGATAAACAGTCTAAATTAGGAATAAAAACACACCATGGTTCTCACCATAACTATGAAACTGAAAATAAGCACTTGCAGAATACTGTCAGAGAAGAAAACTAGAAGTTGCAGTGAGCCCCACCAACTTTCTTTTTGTTGTGAGTGTTTCTCTCTGTGTTCATTGTCACTTCATAGCAGGGGTCAGCAGCATGCAGCAACAGGAACAACCTTTCATCTTTTGGGGGTTGTCTTTCTGCTGGAGTATTTAAAAAAAAAGTTTTGCACTTCAGAATTGAGCTGTTGTTCTCCATCATCAGCGTTTACATTAGGCACATACTATCTTCTCTTGGTCTGAGCAGGCTGGAAATAAGACATCAAAATGCCCTTTGACTTGTCAGCCTGTGTGGTGCAGCTCAGTGCAGCTTTCTTGTTGCTATGGCTCCACAAAATAACTGTTCTGCACAAAAGTATCTCCTTCTTAGGTCTTTGTTGAAGACATGATGAAGGCTTAATAGGTTTGGAAGTTTGTTCAGTTTTCATAGAGGCTCTGATTAAAAAAATTAGGCTTCCTGAAATTTGCACAGCTATGACAACGCTAGTCGTTCTCTTAGTTGTTAAAACCTTTTGCTAGTACTAGCACTTGGCCTTACAGCCCCATGTATGTGGATCTAACTGTCCCCTTGAAGCTGCAGTTTCCATAACTGCTAATGGTGGAACACTGTTATGTTTTCCTTTGTCTGGGCAAAAAATTAGGATGGAATCAACTTTTTTCTTGAGCCTAAAGGCTCTGCTGACCATTAGCCATCTGTCCTGAGCAAGATCCGCTCTAGCTGAAAACCCTTTTTGAGGTTTCGTGACACAGATATTTATTCCTACATCAGAATTGCTCCCCGTCTTCCCCTCTTTGCCTCGAGGCATTACACGGGGCTAGTATTGACTGCAACCAACACCCTCTGCTGCCATCCTCTCCTTCCAGCATGGCCTCTCTGAGAGCCGGAAAAAGAACCAGATCTTTCCATAAAAGTGAATGTGGAAAATAACAGGTGCAATGAGCTGTGTTTTGTGATTAATCTATCTCAAGCTTTTTGAGGCTGAGGGCTATATGAGCAATTATCAAGCCCTGAGAGGCATTTCAGTACTCATCAGCCCGTAACATTGTTCTGCACTGGAGCATCTGGGACTGGCTTCGTGGGTTGAATCCTTACTCTCATGAAATGAATGGGAGTTTTGCCATTGGGTTTGAGGGACCAAAGCATCATCTACTGTTGCCAGGATCAGAGATTAATCAAAGGCCATGTGGAGTGCAGAGAAAATTAAATACCTTCTAGCAGTTACTTGGTGTCATCTCAAGACAAAACAGCAGCTTGTTTCCACAGGTTTCTTTGGCTCTGTCTTTCAGCAAGATAAAATACTTCCTGAATTCAGTGGGAAATGTATCCAAATAGGGAAGAAGTTCCCCAAAGCCCAAGGGCTGAACACAGCAGAACCAGATGTTGGCATCTGCGGTGAGACTCCTGGTACAAAGATGTTTGCATGTTCTTTTAGAGCACCTCTGATCTGGGGCTGGTATAAACATTCAAACAAGTTACACTAAGCTCATACCCAGATTTAGGATCTCAAATGTTCTTTCAACAGGACACTGTCCTAAAATCTGCTACAGTTTGGCAGAGGGATGACACTTTATTACTTTCTATTTTGTTTTGCTGTTGTTGAAATTACAGGAAAATAAATATTTTCAAGATGATACATTGTGTATTCCTAATAAATACCAAGGGCATTTAATATAAACTATGGACACATGGTTTGCTTTGTTGTTCTAAGTAACCATTTCCTTTTAACCAAATGAAAAGCTAGTTGTGTTGTGATGCTGCAGATTATAAATTAGCAGCTCTCATATGGTTTTGTGCAATTGTTTCTTGAAGAGCTTTAGGCTACTTCAGACAAAAATTTCAAATAAAATGTGAATTCATTGAACTGTAACTTGTGGTATTAGATTTATAATAAACAAAGGTAGGTCACATAATCATGTCATGGAAAACAACAGTTTAAAATTCAAGCAGCAACATTTTAATCCAGTTTAGGTTCTGATCCTAAAGTCAAGAGGAAGCTTGGCTCTTTCTGCTTCCCAGTGCATGAAACCAAGACAAGCCTAGACTGAGTGGAAAGCACACAGCCAGGCATGCACTGCCAGACGGGTCTGCTGAGGTGGGAGAAGAGAAGACAGATTTTTTGTCAACCAGAGAAGAAACGACCCAAAGGCAGTAGCAGCCTGCTTCCACACCAGACCAGGATGGGAAGGTCAGATGAAGAGAGGAGGGGTACCTGACTCAGTCTTTCTCCCAGCACTTCCTCACTATTGGTCCTCACTCGTGCTCAGGAAAGAGCTGAAATCAGGGCTGGCTGCAGCGGGAAGGCAAGCATCCCCCCAGGGCAGCAGATTGCTCGGGGAACCTGCTGGATTTCCAACCTCAGCTACACAAAGGAATGACTGATATCAAAATATCTCTACCCTCTGCCAATGCACACTTACCTTGACATGGCAGAGGTGGAACTGTGTTCTAGAACAGATCCCACTTGCCTTTGAGGGAACCTCATATCTGGGATGGGAAACACATCTTTTCCACAGGCATGGTTTCCTGTGTTGTTTTCTAAAGACAGCCAGGACGATCTTTGCCACCCAGGACATGTATATCTCAAAGGCCACCCTTAGCCTGATCTCACATGACTTCTCTCCTCGGAGTGGATGGAGGGGATAAACCACATCAACTGCTCTTAGGCAATCCCTGCTCCCAGCAACCTGCTCTCTCCCATGTCCCTTCCCATCAGGTGACAGTGAAAGGGACACAGGGCCACTGGGAAAAACATGCGAGGAACCGGCCACCTCATCTCTGGAGACCACCGCCTAATTCGTGCTGGGGTCTTAGTTCCTCTGGGAAGATTGGTGGCACATTTTGCATGGTTGAAAACAGTGTGGGATCTTCTCCTCATGAGAAATTTGCTGCCCACATGCTGTGCAGTCCACATACCATCCCTGCCCGTGATGGGGACAGACAGGGAGCTAGACGTGGGTACCACCAGCATGTCCACCAACACTCACTGGCAGAGGAGGGTCTGTAATGAAGTGCTCTCACCTGAAACACTTCTTGCTTGATAGATGTTTGTCTGAGAGGAGGCTTAGTTCTGTTTTTAGTGGATGTTTTGTAAGGCAAAATGCATAACTGTTGTAGGTCTGTGCTACAGCATCATAAGGTTGTAGCGTGCTACTTAGACCATACATTAATTTCAGAGGGAAGAAATGGATATACCTTAATGTACAGGAACTTTTTTCTTTACTCCTAAGCCTGAATGAATCTGAATAATTTAGACCATGACAACAGCATAAGGTGAATTCGGAGAGTGAAGACTCTACCTGAGCTGAAAACCCAACTGCAATTTACTCCTGTAAGGAATACTCCTACTAGCAAGTGAATTTTCTGTGTACTGGGCTCTAGAGGCACATGGGCACATGTACAGCACACATTAAATTGGTATCTCTGCCTTAATTTTAGGTTGCAATTACTGAAGCTGAAGTTTAAATTTTTTTCGGACTGCTGAACTCATGAGCTAAATGACTGCATAGCTACTGAAATTGATTATCAGGCTTCCTGTTCCCTCGCTTGTGATTCAGTAATATTGACATCCAGTACAAGGAACTTGCAATCTGAACTACTAGTAGCAATAGCTGGAGGCGATTACAAAAGGAGTATTGCTGGTGGTGGCACATGGGCTCCTTTATTAGATTTAACTATACCCTGATTATAATGCACTCATTTGTCTAAACTACAGCCAAAAAAAGATTTTTGTTTGAATCTGTATTTCAGCCTTTTCTCTGGAACAGCCTAAGAAGAAAACCTTCTGCCTCCAGAGATTCAGGTCTATTTTGTCTCCAACATGGGCAATGCCTTGGGGCAAGTCATTTTATGTCTCTGTGTCTCACATCCCCATTTGCAAGGCAGTACAGAGAGATCACATTTGCAAAGCATTTTGTTAGAAATATGCTATACCGGCAAGCTTGTGTTATTGACCTTCTAAGTTCTCCTCATTTGCAGTCGCCTTTCCTGCCTCTGCTTTAATCTTCTTTAGCGCTTGAACATTTTATCCATCCTGCCACTGACCAGTTGCCAACAATCGGTTTTGCAGAGGACTGAGTTGTGCATAAATGTGTAAAAACTACCGGCTCTCCCACTTTCGCATGACTCCAGGAGTGGGAATGTTAACAAACACAAAAAAATACAGAAAGAACTGGGATCAGATAACAAGTCTTGGAAATGTTTTTACTTTTTAAAAATGATCTTCTTGTTCCTCACTTTCAAGATGAGGTGAAACATACCCATGTCTCCAGCTAAATGAGAGAAACTTTCCAACTTGCGTCACATATTAATTCACATTACCACCTCCATTAGCAAAGTTTGTGCCATTATAGCAAGTGGAAGAATTTTACACCCAGTTCTTTCCAAAAAGGTCCACAAAAAACCCTTGTGCTAGTAGTAAAAGAGCAAAGAACCGTTGTGTTTTCAAGAGGAGTCTCCAGCAGTGGCGACGATGATATTGCAATAAGCTATTGACCCATGCTCTTCAAAGAATCTGTATGCTGACAGGATATTTGTTCAAATCCAAGGAATCCATGCAGGAGCTTAAAATAATTTAGCCATAGCAGATGCTTTCTGGGTGCAAAATCTCCTGGAGAATCCAGCCTGGCTCTTCTTGCAGTATTCCCAACTCTGGAGTGGGGGAGTACTCAATGTCTCAATTATACAGGCTTGACAAGAAGAGAGCTTTGATTTTGCCTTCAGAGATGTTTCCCAGGCCAAAACAAGCTCGTTACTTAGATTTTGCTACAAACCCAGTCTCAGTGCCATCCTGAAGTAATGATCCATGGCCATCCATTATGCAGAGGCTGAGAAAAAGTGGATTGTCATGGATCGCGGCTTCTCAACAGGCCAACCTTTTCAGCAGAAAAGTTCAGCAGAAGTGCGAAAGTTGTTTGGGCTTTCCGTTTGTTTGTTCTACTTGCTTGTGTGATTTGTGAGAAAAGAGCTTTTACTAATGAGCTCTTGCTTCCTCTGTCCTTCAGAAGTCCCTGGGGCTTTGCATGTATGACTAAGCCACAGCAAAAACTAGATGTGTGAATAAAACAGATAAAACTGCACCCTAATTACAGAGATCGTCCACCTGCAACCCCTGCTGAAGGTGTAAGGCAGCATCTGTTGGGGCCACTCATCTATAGTAAGGATGCAGTATAGGGCTTTCTGTTCCTTCATGGTGCCAGGTGTTTGCAACTCAAATAAGAGCTTAGCTATAGTGAGCCCTGGCTTTTAAAGCTTGGAAACCTTCAGTGAACCTTACAAAAAATGAATATTTAAGAGAGTGAGGAAGCAGACATGCCAAAATACAATGAGAGGGATTCTTCTTAGTGAACTTTTCATTCCTCCAGATGAGACAGAGTTGAAATTTCACTGTTGCCATGAGGTGTCTAGGACAAAAATAAGAGAAATTCAGAAGAGTTGTGCAAATGTAACCAAATCTGTCATTTTTTTTCAAAGCTCTTAAGCTCAGTCTGACTTTGATCATGACAAGCTGGAAGACGAGTGTACCTGGCAATTAGGCAAGCCTGTTATATCTTCTCCATGACTTATGTGGAGCCAGGCTGTGTTATACTCAACCAGGTGCTAATCCCTTTTTGCTTGCAATACAGAAGTTAATGGGAGTTTCATGTTGATTAAATGTGTGTAAAATGATGCTTGAAATGAAAAGTCCCCAGTTAACTGACTTTTCATCACTAAAATCAGTTTAAGTTGCATAATGTTTTTCTTGCTAAAACAATTAGTCCTCAATCAGGGTAATTTGGAGGACTAGCTGGGTTATTTTAAGGCAATGTTATGCTTTATTCAAGAAAGCTCTTTTGTATTTGAATTATTTCCACAAAGCGATGCAGATAATTGCTTAATGCTTTGTCGTTCTAATACATAATCCCTCAGCATCTGAACAGTATTAATGGGAACAGAACTTGGCAAACCTACCTGTAATTTTTTTGCCCAATCTTTTCCATGCCAAAGAGAGAACATCTCAGACAATGAGGTATGCAAACTTTCTATTTTTGCCTGCAAAGTGATCCTGAAATAAAATGTATCCCTCTGGCTGCTGCTTCAGGACTGCATGTCTCTTCAGTTTTAATATATTACATTTTAGCCAGGTTTAACCTCAGTCAATAGGCTCACCTTGGTTTCCTCAGATAAATAACTTTACTGAGCAGAACCAGCACCCAAGCCTCATTTGTCCTTCATAAAGGTTTGTTTTGTTTGTTTAAATATTAGCATCCACCAGCTGTGCAAAACCAGAGCTTTTTCATTAGTTGTTTGATCATGGTGGGGAAAGCTATTAATTTAGTCAGTTCCCTGCAATGAGCTCTGGGGTTGCTACCAAACCAGAAACCGATGAAAACAATAAATGCTAGACTGTATTAACCGTAAAGGTTAATCCATAAATCAAAGGGAAATGTCAGATGCCTTTTAACATTGATTGAGATGTAATTTGGTGTTGGTAGTGATATGTCTGTTACATAAATTCACAAATGCACTCGATTCCAGTTAGGAGTCCAGGTCTTCATAACTTAAAACAAATTAAGTAGTTTGTTTTATTTGTATAACCATATAAAGATTAACTCATTCTGTTTAAGTTGTGATAGATCACCCATTTTAAAATAAGTTATTATTAATATACAGGTCTTCTTCCAGGATACGTTTGACTTGGTATGAAAATAAATACATTGCTGTTTTTCCTTAGAGTATGCCATTACCTTAAACATGTTTGAGGCAGTTGTTCCTTTTAATTTTTGTTTTTGATTCATGTTTTTCTAATTACAGCATAAGAATTAGCCTTTGTACAAATGTGCTTAGAAGTACAGAACATATTTTCTGTATGGTGGGTACCTCATATTTAAATATATAATATAAAACAACAAATATGAGGAGGAAATGCCACAAATTAGATCAGAACGGAATACAGTAACTGATGCCAGAACAGCAAGGAAAAGATCATTACGGTCACTCACGGAAATGATTCTTTCCACTACTCCTCATGAAAAAAATGTGAGGCTAGGGAATTCTTCACTCAGAGCAAATGAGAATCAGGTCATTAGACCTCAGAATATAAGCAAATAACACCAACCTTTTGAGCTTTATCTATCCAAGGAAATTGCAAAGAATGTCCTAAAGAACAAGAGCATCACTCCCAGGTTGCTGTTAGCCAAAAATGGAAGCTACTGAGCTTTTTCCCTAGCTGTCACTTGGGTGGGCAGGGTGCTGACGACTGCCAAAGCTGGGAGTATTCTGCGCTTCCAAACAGTGTCAAGTCCCTGGCTCAGTCTTTACATCGTATTTCTTTCTTAGAGAGAATCATAAACAGTACAATTTAACAGGATAATCACTGCAAGAAGTCCATAAGAGCGATATTTGAAAGGCAGCCAGGTAGGAGATCACAATCATTTTCTTCTGCTTCATTTAGCAGAGCCAACAGTGGGAATGTTTTCCCCCAAATTCCTGAAGGGCATCGATCCAAACAGGCATCCAGAACGCTTCTAGTGAGATTAAGACATGTAATGACACAAGACTTGGTCGATTTTAAAATGCCCCGGAAGTTCTTCATTCTGCGGTGATGGAACTCTGTGAAGGTTGGCGACAGCCATTGAGCATTTCAGCAACGGAGATGGGCCAGGCAGCACCTTCCCGTGTGGATGTGCCAGTTGACTCTTCATGGCTTTAACTGCTGAACTACTGCCTGATCAACATTAAAAAGGTAATTTTACTGTCTCCCTCTGTCTCTGCAAGCAGGTTATAATGAGAGAAAACACAGTCCTTACCTAGTTTTCATATTTGCTTGCAAAGGCTTGTGGATGTAATGAGACACTTCAGTAATGTTTCACTTCTCCACCAGATCTTGGCATATATATGAAATTTGAGGAAGGAAATTCCAGGACACATGTGAATCCCTCTGTGCAACTCCTGCTGTCCTTTGCAGCCCAGGGTACATGCCACGAGGGACACAGGTTAAACGCCTGGATAGGAGGACAGCAAATAAAGGCAACATCCTGAAGCTCAGTTGGCTGCTTCTTCTGCTTCTGCCCTCTCATGACAGCTCAAAGGAGCTTATGGAGGCTGAAAGGGCTGGGGAAAAGGCAGAAAGCATGGGGACAGAGGGTGACTCTGCAAGCAGGGTGGGAGATCTGCACGGTGCTGCCATTCGCTAAGCCCTGGGGACAGTCTGCCATGGCTATCTCCGTCAGATCCTCAGAAGGGGGCAGAGAAGATGCAGAAGGAGATTAAGACCACCCTGACCTCCAACCAGCTCCCACTGCTCTATTTTTTTTCCTCAGAAGGAAGTGGAAAAACGTTTTTGTAATCTGAAGCAATGCAGTCAAACACGAACCACACATCCACATACAGGAAAGGCATTCTGATAAACATTACCACCTATTTTTCTGGGAAGAGCAAATCTCTATTCTAGCATAAGTCTGACTCTCTGTCCACAGTCTGTCTGGGGCTTTCTTTTATTATTGGCTTTTTCCTCTTAGTGTAAGTTTATAATTCACAGATTTTTCAGCTACATTTCCTCCATTTATATACAATGCTCTAATCAAATGGTCAATACCCCTCACCTTCAAGGACGGAATTGTAATGAGTGTGTAATGAGCCACTGCAAAGCCACTAGTTCCCATGCCTTTGAAACCAGCTTCAACAACTCTGAAATCTTCAGCATAGATTGGTGGAGCCCTGCTGATTCACATGACTATTGTCTCTGGAAACAAATGAAAATCATATTAATAGTCACAATATTCACTTGTATGCTAATTGGAAGGTTTGCAAAATAAACTACAAACACAAAAAGGCATGTGGCTAGGGTAAATCTCAAGGACATGTATAATAAAGAGTGTTGCATGAAGAGGGACCTCTGAAACCATCAACTTCTGGGAATTCTTCCTACAATCTGGCTGTCACACAGATGAAATATGGAGGCCAGCTCTCTTACCATGCTCTTGTCCCACAGGCCAGTGCAAATGGCAAGGATGACACAGAGCAAGAGAGTCTGCAGAGGTTGAGGTCCCCTTGTAGGTGAGGAGAGGAGTGTCCCTCTGGGAATGGAGCTGCGTCTGACCCCTTGGTGATGAGTTTGATTGACTGCAGGCAGGTATTATCAGATTTTCATAGCAGTCATCTGAAATTGATGAAAAATTCCTTCCAGCTCCAAATGTTTTGATCACTGCAACATTTTGGTGAGATTTTCCAAGCTAAATGTCACTGGACTTTTCATTTCTTTGCTTTCTTTTTCCTAAAAAATTTTGGAAAAATGTTTCCTTTATTTCTCTGGCACTGATTCAAACCATTGGATTTGCCAGCTCAAGACTAGAAGGCATAGATTCCTCTTGTGAGGGTCTGTACCCTATACATTGCTTACATCTGGCCACTTGTCATGAAATAGAAACTCTACAATAAACCAGACAGTTGTCAATGAACTAGTCCTGTTGTTGATCTCACACTAGACGTCAGGTATCGCCTACTCAAGACTGCTTCTGGTGTGACCCCATTTAACTATGTGCAGCACTCCCCATCTGAAATTTTGTGTGGTGTGGTAACACCAGCACTAGCAGTGTGCAAAGATAAGAAAGAGTAACACTGGGTTTTGCCCTGCCGCCGTCATTTTGGGATGCTTGAATACAAATAGCCAGAACATTTTCCCTTTAGAACAAACCATGCATTCCTCTGTCTAGTTACATTAAATAAATCAATGAGCAAAGAAGAAAAAACACAAAAAACCCACAAAGGAAAGAGAACAGAACACACAGACATGTAAACTAGGAGTGGGAGGACCTCTAATTCCCCATTTCTTTTTCATACCCTGATCACAGAAGAGTTGAACTGGATCTAAATTATTCATTAGGAATTAAAAACAACTTGGATTTTTTTTTCTTCCTGTTTGCTAATTCTTTTCTATTGTTTCCCCTCCACTGCTGATGCCATCTACAGCACCAAAGGCCAAAGCCATACCAGGTTTGAGAGGGGCCACAGCACTGAGGTCCAGTCCCTTTCTCCATGTCCGAATTTAGTGTAGGGAGGAGGTCCCCTACCCAGTTCTAGATGTCAGTGCTACTGCATGAAAACCAGGGAATACACAATAAATACGTGGAGCAAATTAAAGGGAGGGGGCAGGGCAGGTATGCAGTTCTTCATTATAAATGTTTTCATTTCCATTTTAAACTAATTCCCATACACTAATAGGGTCACATCCTGGTGGAGAAGATTGTCTTTGCTGTGAGCAGAGCTTACTGGAGCCTTCCCACACCTCAGGCTATTTTTTTTCCTGTTCATAAGCCTAAAGCACTGAAGACTTTCTTTCTGTGACAGCCAAGAAGTCCTCATAGAAACCTCTCAGCAACTGCTTGGGTGAAATGCTGTTTTCCAGCTGATGGAAGCTACCTGAACTGAGATATTTAAGACACAGTTCAGTGAGATGGGTTTTAAAAGTTCTTGAGTTCATCTGTATCTTAACCACTCCAAGGTTATGTCCTTAACCCCTGGCTAGCCTCATAGAGAATTTACAAAATCTGCTATTTAGTGGAGAAAAAACTCTGAGTCAGTCTGGTTTTGGTCCTCTCCTTGGCAAGAGACACATCCAGTCTCATCTGCTGTAATGCACTCATCACTTGCCAGCGCTGCAACCTGGTAAAGGCAGCAGCACTGGAGTCCCCAAGCAGAAATGACAAGTATAAATAAGGGACAGTTGTCACATTTGGTTACAGGAGGGCAGCAGAGAGGAAGGTTGCCTGCAGCAAGAACAGCCAAGTCTGAGACAAACTCTCCCATTGTTTGGGGTCATCTGGTCTACAAACTGTTTCACATGAGAAAATTAGATTATGCCAAACCAACTTCTTTGGAGGTTTTTTCTTTTTTTTTTTTTTTAATCCAACATTAAAAGGATGGAAGTAATCATAAATCTGGAAGCAATCACACACACATCACTTAGAAACGCTTTGCCTCAGTGCAAGAGAAACAGAATACATCCGTGCTGATTGGCCTGGGGTATCTCTCCCCCCACCAAGCCCATGTCCCAGACAAGTTAAATGTTTCATTAATTAGGCGCTAACTATGGTTAAAATTAGGAGAGCTGCAAGGATCTCTCCTCCTCCTTCAGACTAATCCTCTGATTAAAAGCAGGGCCCCCAGTTTGGGCTCAGGGTCACTCTGCATTCCTGGTTTGCAGAGTTTGGGGTTTAAGCCAGCCCTGTGGGGTCTGTGGGGCAGAAGGGGTTTTGGGTTTGGTACCAGAGCAGGGGGCAAACTGTGGGACCATGCTGGAGGAAGGGAAGGCTGCTGTTAGCATGCTGTGTGGGATGGATGTGCACACACCCAGCTGCTCTCAGGAGCCTGTGGATCCCAACCACGGATGAACAGAAACCAGGCAAAGCTCACCATGATGTTCAAAAAAAGTATCTCCAGGAAGGACTACTTAGGACATCCACCACGGCCTTTACCAGCATGTGGAGAGCTCGCAGAAGCCACAGCCCCCACGTCAAGCCCCCACAGAGTGATACCCCGCAGGCACCCATCTCCTCCATGATCCTCCAGGAGCTCAACACCATCTCCAGCTCCTCCCCAGCTCTGCAAGGCAAAAATGCAAAGAAAGGCAATGCTCCAGCCAGGAAAGGGGGTTGTCTTCTTCCCTGGGAGAGGCTGAAAGCTCCTTACTCCTCCCAGGCTCTTGGTTTTGATTTTGACTGTATGCAAAGCTGATGGTTTGCATCACCATTCACCTGAAAGGGACCAGCATGGGGATTTCAGGGCTCTTTTCCTTTTAAGAAGAGAGAGAGATCTGTTCTGTCTATCCATCCAAAGTGCTGTCAGGCTGCGATATTAATCAGAAAACAATGGTTTTGGCAAGCCATCCTGTCAAGAAACAAAAGCAAACCTGGCCATTGAAGGCAAGTGGTGAGGGAAGCACACTAGAAAAGAAAACAATGGGGACATTCTGTAGTAACCACAAACCCCAAAGTTTTCTGCCATATTCTGTTTTCCATAAATATTGGGCACGCTTTAATGTAGAGCAGCCAAGAGCTGCTTGTATGAATTCAGCCTCCCTAACCAAGAGCTTTAACCAACTATAAATAAAGTTACCATGACAGACAATAACAAACATAAATTAACCATGCTAAGGTACGTTCTAGCATCTTTCAACAAACCAGAAAACCAGGAAAGGCTGCTGAAAGGCAGCCGCTTGCAGGCAAGCAACCAGTGTCTCATCAGGTGTAGTGAGCACCGTGCAGGGAACAGCCAGGGGAAGGATGGAGCATTGCCTGCCTTACAGCATCCAACACTTCAAGAATCAAAACCAAAAACTGGTTAAAACACTTGGAATTTTGCTCAAACCCTTCCCCTCAGGTCAACACCTTCTCCAGATTTCAAGTTTTCTCCATTTGCCATCTGGCTTTTGAGATGAGGGGTGACTTGGGACATATTGAACAAGTTTTGTTCCCCATAAATTCAAGGGTTGAAGATGACATTCTTGTAATGAGAAGCCAAAATTGTCATATGATGATGCAGGTCCAGGAACAGAACTCAGGAGATGGGTCGTTTTTATACATCAAATACAACGGGATTGGCATTGAGATCCAAAGAGCTGGTCAGCCAAGTGGGATACTGGAGAAATGGCACAAAGCCCCCATGTACTGGTCCCTGGGTAGCAAATGTGCTTTCTCAAGAAGTATCAGGGGATTAATATTTACAAGCAAAAAGCACTTCATTTCTAGTTTTGAACAGCAGACATCAGGGAGTGACTTCCCAAAGCAGTAAATCAACATTATCTAGGGGAAAGCACCGACCTACCAGAGCTCCAGGACTGTTCCCTCTGGGCAGCAGAACTGCTACACAAAGTTATAGGAAGGGATGTCAGTTTTTTGATCAGCCCTGCAAGACGATGTTCCACCTGTTTTTTTTAATGTACGTAATCTAGAACTGAAAAAACCCCAAAACTTAACTTTCACTCAAACAAAACATTCCAAGCAAAAATCCACCGTGAAATATTTAATTTCCATTATTCCTCTCTCCTTGAAGCACAAGCATGTTTAGATCCATCTCTAAACAAAAGTTCCAGCAAAAATGTTGGAATCAAAGCAAAGGAAAGCTTCATCTTGAGAACCTTGCAAAGCAAAGATTAGAGCACTATAAATGACTATTTTGAATTGCTATTAGCTATCATCTTCTCTTGGCTGAACCACCTGAGAAATTCGAGTTAATTTACAAGCCTGTCGGGGGAACTCACATCCACTTTTTTTTTCTTTTTTGCCAATAAAATATTTATCCACAAACATTCACCCAGTTCACATCCCAACACCTCACCAGCTTTGACCCTATTTACCTCCTGAGAGCTCATTCCTTCCTACTCTGAAGAGGGGATGGCTGGAGGCAGCAGAGTTACCAAATAAACAAGGTTTGTAATATTACCCCACAGCAAAAGGAACTACGATACATTATTTTAACTCTCCCACTGTGCCAGGGAACTTCATCAAAGTGCGTGACCTTGGTAATCATATGCTTTGGCACCCTGCCAGAAACAAGCAGTGAGTTTAAAGTCAAGTAATCATTTCAGCACTGATTTTTTTTTTTTTTTTGCTTTTACTGGCGTTGAACTCTTAATGTTAGTTTAACATTCTTTCTGTCTCTAGTATTAATATGTACAGATATTTACAGAAAAAGATGGTGAATTACACTGTACGGGAAGATGCTGGAGCCATACTGCTGAAGTTCAGCTCGTAAAGAGTAAAAAGAAAATCCTAATGTTATTTCAGCTGGAATAGCTGTTAAATTCACAACTAGCATCTTTCCTTGCTGAGAACAGTATCTTTAGCCTGGTTGATGCTTCTGAAATCCTGGAATAAAACTGTTATTAATTGCAAAGAACTTTTTTCTAACTGAGAGTCTGTGCCTGAGTTTCCATCATGAACCTCAACGACTGTCATTACAACCTACCGAAATCCAGCCTAAAGAAGATTATCTAAAGCCTGACAAAGAAAACAGCTCTCTCATTACCATGTATAGAAAGGAAAATATGTTTTTTCATTGACTGCTCAATCAGACCATGCACAGTTTGGTATCTGGCAACTAGAGATTCCCTCTCTCACAACAACACAGCAACCAAAAAAACAACTTGTAGTAAAAATCCCATCAGACTGACAGAGCAAGAGCTCAGACTCGTGCTCGGGAGGCCGAGCCATGGAGCACTCTGAAGTTTTTCCATGCAGATGTGCCAAAGCCTGTGTTTGCCTCATGTACTTTTTTTGCTCAAGAGCTCAGTTCAAAAGGGTGCGTCTTGCTGTGATTAAAGCCCTATTATCTTTTGACGAGACTTGTGGCAGGCTTTCTCGGTAAATTGATGGGGATTTGTGGTTTTTAGAAGTACTCAGAGGGTTCCATGGATACATTTGATAAAATAAAAGGAAAAACATTCAACCCCCACCCCAAGCTTTGGGAGCTGATTTGGGCAGAAGTGCAACTGCTGGTTGGCAGAAGCAGTAACATAACATGAGTCACTAAAAAAAAGGCATCACTGGAGACATCGGGCAAGGGGAAGGTGAGGGCAGCAAAACGACTTTTTGGCCAAATGGCTGTGTGTGAGGATGTGGGTGAGCCACCTGCTGTGGCTGAGCAATGATCAGCAGCTCTAAAACAGATGAATGAGCCAGCACAGGAAGAGGTTGTTATAGTAGCAATGGTGCATGGATGATAGCACACATCAATAGGCTGATAAAACTGGATAGTGGACAGGTTTTATTTTCCCCACAGCCTATTCTTTTGGTCTTTTGCACCTTTAACCATCTGTAACACTGATGTTTGCCTGTTTAAAGGATGAGAAGGTTTAGACCCTCCCTATCTGGTCAATTTACAAACAAGTCAATTTGCTATTTTTTTCAATGAGTGAAAAATAAAATACAGGACAAAAACTGTTCTGAAATCTTTTTGGTAAAAAAAAAAAAGGAATAAAGGCAAAGGAATAATTTTGATTAAACAGATTCTTTCAATGTTTCTTATATGAAATGTTTTATTCTGGAAACCTTTGTAGTTCATGTTTTGATGCTTCCCAAACTGAAATTCTTTGAGAAACACGCCCAGTTAACCAAAAGGAGAAGTTTTGGGGAGAGGGGTATTTTAATTCATTCAAAAATTTCCACAAGCTTCTCTTACTTCAACCAGCTTCTCCCACAGCTTTGCTTGTTTTTCCCAGTTTGGCCTCAGAACCACCACAGGTCCTTCAGCCCCAGGTCTGCCGGTCAGGGTCTCCTCTCCCACATTTTGAACTTTTGAAGAGGGAAGGAGGACAGCCACCGGAGCTGTCTGTCAGCAAGGGGACAGGCTGTTCCCACAACGGGCAGGGAAGTGGCAGCCCAGAAGCCATCCCTGGGTGACACCGAGAGGAGATCTTGATTCAGCAGCGGGACAGGCAGCTTCAGCATGGTCTGGTCTGATCTGAGTTAAGCCAAGGCTGAAGTACCCAGAATTTCCAGTGATGTCCCTTGCAAAGGAGGGCAGGCGAAAGCTGACTGAACATGGAGCTCATCGCAGTGGACAGGATGCAGATATATATATATATAGTGATATATGCATCTGTATGTCTACATACAAGATAAAACTTTGAGCTTCCTTTACTGCCAAGTGAGATGTGGTCAAGACACTCATCGTTGTCCAAGCATGAGTCGTCTCTGTTGATGGAGGTTTCTCAATCATGTCAGCTGAATGGTGCCATATGTGCTCCTTTCTATAAGTGGACCGTGACAAGGGATGTCGGTGACTAACTAGCAGACACTAAATTGGGATGAACGTATATCCCACTCAAAAAAACCTAATGAACCATCAAACAGAGCCTGAATTGGAAACAGGCTTCATTAAATCTGCCTTGTGAATGGGGCAAATAGTAGATGCATTAGACCACTTGTATGGGTAGGGGCATCAGACTTGTGAGATGATGGTTTTATTCTGAGATGTAACTCATAGCATGGGAAAATAAGGGCACTGGCCACAATCCCGGCTCCTGCCCTTGCTCTCAGGACAGACCCTCGGCCACGGAAAGGGAGAAAGGCAAAACTGGTACCCCAACTGAAATGTTTGAAACCTGGCTGGTTTAAATGGCTAAGGAAAAAAAAAAAAAACAAACCAAAACAAAAAAACAGGACAGAGGCCAGGATTAACTGAAAGGAAAATGGCATGGGGATAGGTATGGATCAAATACTTGGTAAATGTTTATCAGCTAAAATGTGTTTACTAGCGGTGAAGGAACCAGACTTGTGGGGACATGGGCATGATAATTCAACTGGGACGTACATTGTAGGAGGATTCTGCAACCCAATGGTTAAAATATTAGGCAAACTGCTGAAATAACCCAAATACAGGGTTTGTGACCTTGAAAAAAAAAAAAGTCCTGTATTTTGCATTAGTAGTAAGGCACTTGTCTGCTCCTCTTGCTGAAAAATCTTTATTAGATGTATTTTAATGGGAAGCAAAGCAGAGCTCCGCAGGCAGCTACCAGAGTTGCCCTGTGCTTTCAGTCACACTGGATTACCTTTCTTCCAATGTCTTTTCAACCAAGCAGCACAACACAGCGTTGTGTGTGATGGGGGTTGTTGCATCAGCTTAAACTCTCCAGCCTGGTTACAAGTCCCCACGACGGGTGCCAGGGGGTTAGCAGAGGAATGGCTGCTTGCCGTGTCCACCTGCGTCTTCGGGAAAAGTAAGTTAGGGGAGTTCTCCTGGATGGAAACGCATTTCTGTGTTGCAGTACCCATGACATTGTGGGTTAGAGGGGGATTTCTGGCAGCGTGAGACACTTAGGAAGTGGCTGGGAATGTTGCGGGAAAGCTGAAGGGTCCTTCGTCCCCAGAGCTTGGATCCCGCTGAGAATGCCAACTCCTCAGGGGAAACTTAACTACGGATGCTGTGACTCAAACACAGAGAAGCTTGCTGTGTCTGATGCAAGGCTTTCTCCAAGCAGACAAAATAAAGATTGTCATTCTTATTATTAAAAATACAATGGTCTCTAAATCTCTTTGAATACAGTTGATATGAGACAAATCATAATGAACAAGAAAATTTAGTGGCAGCTAGAGGAGCCTTTTGTCAGATTTCACCACATGGTGGCAATAGTAGTAAAGGTTTGACGCAAAAGATTTTTCTGGAAGCTCCCAAGCCATTTAAACTATAAACTGGGCTGCTGTTCAGTCTACCTTGTGACATAATATATCTCTATTTTTCTGTGTGGAGAAATCAACTGTCATAGCTTCCTTATCAGAAATTGCGTCCACTTCTCATCCTCACGCATCTGGTGAGGACTACAGACAGTTCCGAGATTTCTTTGTATATCTTCTTCACTTCTTTTTTTTCCCTCCCACCTTTTCCTCCTCCAAAACACATAATTGCAGCTTCTGTGAAATGTTAATTCGCAGAAGGTTGTATTCTCAGAATTGGAAAAATTGCAACATTCAGGTTTTCTTCAGCAAACAAGAGAGACTTCAAAACACAAGGGTTGCCTAAATCTTCCAGTAAGGTCAGATATCTCTCTGCCAGTTTAATTGCCAGGAGAAGTAAAAAAACCCCCAACAACCAAAAAAACCCCAAAACAAAAAACCAAACAACCCCAACCACCAAACAGTATGAAAAACCAGTACTTTGGAGATGAAGTATGATTTCATCTCTAAAGCACTGCTTAGCCATCCATTCCTCCCAAAACAAGACAGGAGAATGAATCCAGCATCAGTTGCTAGTGGTGACTGACCAATATTGCAACATCATTTCTAGAGGTAATAATAAACTCCTGCGATCCTTCATTCTGCAGAAATACAAATTGAGTGCTGACAATCGCCCATCTCTGGGGTGGAGCAGGGCAGCTGCTTTGCACCAGGCACAGCGTGCACCTTTTGCAGGAAGGGAAATAAGCTCCAAGGAACAGGCTGCAGGTCGTATTTTAGGTAGTCACATAATTATGCATGTTGTTGTTCATCTGAGAGACTTGTGCCCCTTAAAACCACCCCACAGGGCTCCAAGGGTGCTCATCGTATCTGCACTGGTACATGAGGTGTTGCATGAGCAGAAGCACAGAGCAGGAGCTTTCTCTTCTGCAGGAATTACAACACAACAGCACACACACGAGTTAACACCCCATTCCGGTGAGGAGTGCTGGGGATTTATGGCTCTCCCAGGGGATTTGCTGCTGCTGCAGCCCTGCTCCAGAAGCCCCATGTAGCATTGTTTGCAGCACTGGATCAGCAGCAGCAGCATTTCCTGGAGCACCTGTGTTTTTCTTGGAGGTCTCTCCTCTCCGTACTGACCAGACCTGATGTTGATTATCTTCAGTGATTAGATCAGCTCATATCTCCAGGACTGGAAAGAATGATATAAAAACATACTATCCTACACCATCTCGAACGACATGCCAGGAAGCAGGTTATTTATGTGTCCCAGGCACTCAATCTACTGTGTAGGTATGTGCGAGTAGACAGGTGCAGATTTAGCAGGAAAGTCCCCAGTAAAGCGCTTTAACCCTGCTGTCACCCATTTGCATTAACAGGGAGGGTCGCAAACTCCACTGTATCACTCAGGACCACCTGGCAGCTCCCAAGTCTCTTGTGCCACTGTTTTGGTGGATGTATGCATCCTGGCTAGCAGAATATGGTTGTCAACTCTCTTATTGCCATCATCTTCTGGGGATGACCAAGGTGTTTGGGTGAAATAAGATGTCACCTGAGTCAGGCTTTTAAAAATGGCCCTTAAATAAAAACCAGGACCAGTTACCAGATGGTGTGGGGCTGCCCATCAGTGCTAACTGCCTTTGCTTGGAGGCAAACACATGCACCACCAGCCCCAACTGCACCATCTGGGGCAACTCCCAGCACGTCACTCCACCATGACCATTCACTGCTTCTCTCCCAAACCCTGTGCTCTGCCCTGCCTTCCATAGGCAGCCCTGAAGAAGTCAAACAGCCAGTGTAAACTGCAACAACATCACTGAAGCAAGTAGGACCATGTCTCTTTACCTTGGCTGAGCACTTAGTCCAAGCATCCACGACTGGGTCATGCGCAATGCAAAGCCTTCCCTGCAGTAGCTGTGCCTGTGTGTGCTGCTTGGACCATCCCACTGCTGTTTCAGAGACAAAGCTGTTTGCAGTTCAAATGTTCGACACAATGCGATTCCAAGAAAGGAGCCATCGGTTAAATTGATCTCTATGTCTGAAGAGGAATCTTGGCTGAAATCTTTCCCTCTGAGTCCAACAACAACAGCACATCAGTTACTCCAGTGGATTTCGTTTCTCAACCCTTTAACATGTAATTGCTGGACAGATGCCCTAAACTGAAAGAGTAAAATACTCTGCTCTTGGCCACTTGAATTGCGTAAGAGTGCATGCCCACTGCTAAGCCATATACAACTAGTTATTTGTACTCTGCTTGAGCCTGCCACAAAGCCTCCAGTCTCAAGGGACCAGTATTTTTATATTGGTTTTCCTGAACAATTAATATAAATCACTCAGGAAGGACCAGGAAGGAATAGAGCTGCAATCTCTTACTAAAACTGCCTCATTTAACCAGGTTAACAATTATCACACATTAAAATAATATGCAAGAGCTGACACTCTGGGGTATGCCTTCAGGATTTTATGGTTGGTTTTTGAATAAGAAGAGGCAAGATCCCACAGGGCTTGGACATCCCTGCAGACATCCTTTTCTTCGGAGCTTTGGAGTCTTTCATCCTTGCTCGGGACAGAACAGATCCTGCAGCCACACCTTTTCTGTGGCCCTTGGTCTAGTATTTGTGCTTTTAAATGAATCCTTTTCTTCTCCAAGGGCTGTGAACATCCCAGAGAGTCTGGATGGAAGGTGTTCAAAGAGCAGAAGAAATCAATTAGGCAATTTAGTGGGCTATTGCCTTGTATCGCATTTTAACAGGTGTCTGATGGCCTATTTGTCACTTAGCTAACCGAACAACACAGCCAAGGAAGATGTAGACCTTATCCCCATTTCCTCCTTAGACACCTTTATCATTACTGTAGGAGCCCATATTAATCCATCAAGGAGAAAGCTTGCCATCAGTTCCAACCCAAACCAGGCAGACATAGAAGAAGCTGCCTCACCCTTTCTCAGAGGGGGCTGGATAAAATTCAGCCCCCAAAACTGGATAGCAAGGAAGAAGTGAGGGCTAGGCTGCTGTACCTACTTTTTTTTTTTTTAATGCATTGAAATATATTATGCTTCAAACTGAGCAACTGTGCCTTTATACGCCTGGACTTTTTGCCTTGTGCTCACAGCAGCCATCGGTGCTGTGAGTCAGCAATGTCCACCTGATTTCTGCATCCCAACAGAAAGGCTGTGAGGGTCACACAGCCTCCCACTACCCACCTCTGGGGCTGTCCTAAGCAGCACCATTTAGTTGAATATTGTTTAAATCAGTCCCATCATATGATCTACTGGTGTATACACATCATTAACTGTGGTGTTAGTCTGCTTTACTGCTGGTCTTTCAGAAGAGACCCTTTCCAAAAGATCTCCCTTTTCACACATCGGTGTTAAGCAACATCCCGTATTCTGTGTTATATCCCCTCCCAGCATGCAAGACCTTCACCAACACCTTATCTGATTGGCCATCACGTAGGGCATTAGAAATTCCTGAAAAAAAACCCCATTTCTCTGAGTTCTGCTCTAGTCTCGGCTGCATTTCACAGAAAGTATTTCAGGCAGCAGGAAATGTTTAGACGTGTTCGAACTTCCTTACAGTAAATATGTTTAGTTAACATCGTGATAAAAGAGTGAAGGAGGGTCAGGCTGACACCAGGAGCGCACGGTGCCCAGTTGTTCCCATTGTTGGTAGCTGGTGTCTCAGCCAATTCCTGCAGGGACAAGGCACATGGCTGTGAAACCTAAACAGGGACAGTGTGCAGATAAACCTGATTACCATGTTTCCCCTGAACAACATCCGCTTGTTAACACAGTTGTAACTAAGTGCGTGCCAGCACATGCTATTCTTTCCGACGCTGTGATTTCTTCCCTCCCGTGCCTTGTTCGGCAGCAGAGCCCAGCTTCACTAGCCATTCCTCTTTACTCCAAAGAAGGGAGGTAGAAGTTGCTGAACAAAGCCAAGCACAGCCCATAGTTCTGCTTTTTATCTTGCTTTTGAAGACTTGCTGCTTAATCCTTTCTGAACAGGAGCCAGTTCCAAGAAAGCAAGACAGCAAGGTCCTTAGGACAAGATGATGGATGGAGCCGTGGAGCTCAGAGCACTTTGTTCAGCCACTCAAGTTCTTTCTTTAGATAATGATAAAGTTAACTGGATCAATTTTAGAGCTTTATAAGAGCAGAATGACTATAGATTGACAAGTCATGAAGTACATAACCCACTTAGATGTCATCAAGCTGACACAATACAGACTGTACCTGGAATATCCAGTTCTAGTATATTTTTAATAAACTAATTGTCTTGCAGATTACATGCCTTGAATAATACTAAAATCATGTCTTGCCTGTTCAATGTTATCCTGGTTTTATTTTTAATATCGCCACCTACTAACCAGGATGATACTCAGGCTTTCCTAAATCCATGCCAAAGTGCCCATTAAATACTGTGAGCCGATACTTCTGAGAACAGGAGCAAATCCCCGTGGAAGTGAATTAGTGTAACTCCATTAACTTGAATGGAGCTTTATTTTCTCACAGCAAGCAAGTAGCTCCCTGCCTTGTTTTCTGAATTAGTCCCACATGTAAAGCAGCACCTCTTCAATGAGTTAAATCGACTCATTTTGTTCTGATGCAAAATTGACCATAGAGAAATAGTAGATCCATGTCAACTACAGGCTCCAAAGACATTTTCTCTTTGCCATGCTTTTCTTCAGTGTGATCTTGCAGCTTGACCAATATTTTACCTTCTCAACTCAGGTGTTCCAAGAGCAGATATAGCCCATGTTTTACAGATTAATAATATTTTCAGCCCTTATCAAAACAGAGAGGGCTAGAGTACCCTTTCATTTACACTATTTTTTTAACGGTCTAATTTCAATGAACAGAGGGTCCCACCTCTCAGCAGTGTAAATAAGATCAGATTTGTGTCCACATCATGTATTTTTTGCAGTTCCAGGTAAATTTGTTAACTTATGCTACAAAGGGTCTGGGATATTCTTTGAAGAGTGCAGCTCTGTACAAAGGGCATGCAGTGACAGCAGTTATGATGCTTGGCAGCAGGCCAGCGTTCCCCTTCAGATTCTTTCCAGATCCATCCGTTTTTACCCTTTTCTTGGTGTTTGCAGTCTCCTGAAAGAATTCACCAAAGGTGACCATGAAACACAAGTTCACATTTTCAACAGAGCAGTTTGTGAACACAAGATGTCAAAAAGATATGCAGATATGAAAAAAAAAAGTTTTGTGATCCACCAATTGAAAACGTCCTCACCATCGAGGTATGCTGGTGGGAACTGCCAAGGATATGGTGCAGAGGAGAGGTACCAAAGGAGCCCTGGTGCAAGCCAGAGGGGAAATCCTTGGTTTTGAACTAAAGCACTGCAAATTGTGCTGTAAATTGTGATGTTTGTACAAGTTTGTACAACTTTTCATCTTTAAGTAGTTGGTTCATTGCTTCTGGAAGAAGCAATGGAGTGAAACTTTGATATTGTTTAACAAAGCAACCTGTGTGTGTGTGCCAGGGTGAGGTCTTGGCTTTCAAGTTCATTCCTGGCGTGCAAAGAAATCCAAGAAAAACCACTTTTCCCAAATCAGGGAATTGCTGCTGAATTTCCAGCCCTGATTTTGGAAAAAAGAGATGGCTGCCCTGGGGTTATTTTGTACAGCTACCCTGACTACAGCAGTTATGTTACAATTCAGGCTGGTCAAAGCGAGACGAGAGAAAGGCTTGCTGAAACACCGCACCGACGTAATTCTGCTTATTGCTCATGCTGGAAAGAAATGACACAGCAGATTAGGTGCAACCCTCGCAAACTGAGAAGGAATAAAATGAATATATTGAAATGGGCCAATTCTGATCCCTGTCACAACTGGAGAATTCTGAAAGCTGAAGGAGCATTGTAAAGGCAGCATATTGCTGAAGGTCTTCTTTGGACCAGATGGTTTCATCCTCCCATCTCACTTGCACACTGACTTTGTAGTGTTGCAGGTCAACATCTGAGCTCAGTTCACTCATTCGTGCTCTTTCCAGACCTCCATGTAGAGCCGGACAAGATCACTGTTTGTTTGCTTGTTATTATTTCTCGGTTTGTGCCTCTGACAATTTCATAAACCAGTATTGAAATTAATGGATCGTCTCAGAAAACAAAGATTTACATATTTTATCAAGCTGAAAAAAGCAAATAAATTTTACAGTTAGTGCTGAGACCAACAGAATAGCTTGTCTGGGACAAAATGTTATGTTTCCCTTCAAGTTTGAGAAATTTCCTTACAATTTTATTTTTTGAACTGGCATTAAGGATGGTGGCAAGTGTTAAGATATTTGTTCTGACTGGAAAATCAAAACATTCTGTTTTGAAGGGTGCTTTTTTTTTCTGAATGTTTGTTTGTTTGCCTCAGCAGGAACAATTCAGCAGAAATGAGGCAAATTCACCAAACATTTTCATGTTACTGAATGTGGATTTTGCCAAGACTAAAAAAAAAAAAAAGGCAACTAGAGTTTTTCCCAGCACTACTTCCAAACTGTTACAGAAATTAGAGTGAAATGGTACTGATTAAGATGGTTGGAGGGGGGGGCATCACCCTCTCAGTAACTCTATCCAAGGCAATGGATTTACACGAGAGCTGACTCTTGGCTCTTGGTATTTATAAAGCCTATAGTCTTCAGCAGTTCATTTTCAGAACATTCTTCTTCAATGACATGAGGGTGGAATATTGCAGATAATAGCCCCAGTGTTTATAAAAGACACAAGGAGCAAGATTTACTCAGACAACAACATGCAGCCTGGGCAATACTGAACCAGAGAAGTAGGAGGTGAGGGTGCAGAGGAGCAGTAGGTTCACTGCAGTCTACAGCCAACTGGTCAGGACAGCAATGTCAACACCTGCCTGACAGGGACCTGTCTTTTTCTGCCTCTTCTTCCTCTCCTATTTTTGTTATTTTTGTTTATTTGGTATGTGAGGTCCTTCCACTATTGATTTCAATGTGTCATTAACCCACCCCAAGAGGTTTCACCCTTTTATTTTGTCAGCCTCCACCTCCCACACAACTTGGTTAGGTTATCCAGGAGCCAAACTTCATATGTGGGAGCAAGTGAGAGGACACCCATGTGAAAAGCCCATGAATCCTTCAGGCAGAGGCATGTGTCCTTCCAAAGAGTGCATGTGGTTCCAAAGGGGTTGCAGAGGAATTAGCATTAAAATATAGTGTTGGTTATGAGAGTTAAAAAAAAAATACACATAGCTGGAAAACACTCTCCCCCATAAACTGGAAAAATATCAGCTATTGTGGGCTATTTGCCAAGGATTCAAATTCTCATGGAGAAGCTCCTCTGAGCTCATTTGAAAATCCTCAGGAACTCTGCTGCCATTAGGTTCAGGATGAAAAGAAAGCCTGGAAGCTGCTGAGAAACCAGAGGGCTGCCAGCCCTCCTAAATCCAAGGGTGGGACTCAGCAGAGCTCTCCCAACCCCACGGAAAATAGATGACATAACTCTTGGGCTCATTCTGTCCATCCGTTGTGTGATAGAAGCAGAGGCAGGAATCAGCTTGCTTTTGTTTGCAAGCTTTCACAATACAAAAGGGGTTGGGAGAAAACTAGGTGTCTGCATCCATATTTGCAAGTAAGCCCAGGCCCAAGGCTGCTCTCCAGTTCCAACTTGCCAATTGTCCACATTGTGAGTACACAAGCACACATGCAGCTCCTGACCTACCCTGAGTGCACCAGCCCATCTGGATGGTCTGCCCATGTGTTGGGTTTGTCCATCTGTAGGTCCTTGGGTCCTTTTCTTCCTGGGTCCAGCTTTTAACAGAAGCTGGAAACATGCTTCAGAAACACGAGTCATGAATCTGGATGAAGTGAAACCCTTTCCTGGGTCTTCACAGCACGGTCAGAGCTGTGAGAGGCAGAGGTGTTGTTCTGCAGAGCCTGCTTTTGTGAATCACGAGGATGGGGTCCCACTTGTGTCCTGCCATGTGCCACATATTAAAAACGTGCTTTGGGTTTTACATGTATTTCACTTCGCTTGGGTATCTGCCCATGAGCTCAACTGCACCCGCAGCAATCCTTATCTGTACCTGGAGGTTGGGAAGCCTGCTCTGGTCACTGACTTTAGGTGTAAGCTTATGAGCATGGATAATATATGTTAAGGGCCATGAGCACATGTGGCATTACATGTAGGTAGATGAGTACGTGTGTCAACTTGGGTGAACTGATTCAAGCATGCAGCAGTGGGGCAAATGCTACACATTGCACAAGCTCCCTCAAGTGAGGAGGGAGTGTAGGACCCTCTGCCACAAAGTGCTTATTTGATTTCATTTTAGATAAGGGCATTCCAAAGTTAAAATCCAAACCTTGATAACGGTGATGAAAAATGAAACTAGCAGTGAATACTCACTGCCATTCCTTTTTTCTTTTTTTAATTCCCCACAAAGACATGAGCAAGATCTTCCTAAATTAAAAATAAAATATGATACCTGCATAAGAAGGAAAATGCAGAGGTAAGGCTCAGCCTCGTGACTTCCTTTCTGTGCAACTGAATAGGCAGCACCAGGACGTGATTCAGAGACAGTCTGCGGGAAAGGCCATAGCTGTGCACAGCTGAGAAAATAAAAGACCTTCAGCTAGGGCAATAGCCCAGATAAAGCATCACCTTTCCCCCACCCCAGCAGCCAGGAGTGTCACTGATTCCCCCAAAGCCATGTTCTGGAGTCCAATGTCACCCCCCGATCATGGCAGTGGGACATGCAGCTGGCAACAGCACATGCCTCTGACATGTTCATAAAGTCCATCCCCTCCTGGTTTTCTACTGGGTAGATTTTCACAACTCCAGGTGCAAAAGTCAAATGCACAACACTCTGTGTTTTACCCCAGTGCAGGATGAGCATGGGGACCTGGGGACACAGCTGAGGCTGTCTGGGTCAACCCAGATGGATACTGCCTTTTCTAGGGGAAGCTGCTGAGGAAGGATTTGTAACATCTAGCATTCGTGTCTGGATGTCAGTGTCCAGGAAGGCAGACCCAGTTTGGGGGATTTGTTTTCTTTTGTTTAAGAGAAACATTCTTTTAAGTGATTTTTTTGAAGGTCTGCTGAGAAATGAGATACAAGTTAATGGAGAAGGGGAGGTTTGCACGGGAGAGTCTGAGTTCCGGGAAAAAAACAGTAAAGATCAACCTGCTTTATCCACAAATCTCACGTAGGCTTACAGAGAACCATTTCAGGCTGCTGTCTGCACAAAGAAGGTTTGGTGTTTCAAAACTTGCTTTGTCAAAATCCCTTTCCCAGTTTGCAGGGGAAAAGCGAAGATGATTTTTGATGCAGATTGCCACAGAGGCCACCAACACCTGCTGTTGCCTTCCTCCCACCATCCCAATGCACAGGGGAAGACAGCTTAGGGAGAGGGATATTGGTCTTTTCTTCTGCTGTTTCAGTGTTATGGTTTGCAAATTTTAATTCTAGCACCGACCTGATGATGTTGTCCAGTGCCACACAGCCAGAACTGTGTCACCTGCAGCAGGGGAGCAGAGCCACTAGTGGGGTAGCTCTTGAGATGTCCCATGGCAGAAGTCTACAAAGTCACGGTGCCTTTCTGAACATGAAAATGTCTAAAAGAGTGATTTAGAGGTAAGGGGCAGACACTGGCTCATTCAGGGAGAACCACTCTGCCTCCGCCCTAAGCCTGCCTTTAAATGTCTAATTATTGGGACTAATGACTGATTATGTGTCTCCAGTCTTTTCGACCTTTAATAATTTCTGTACCAACATGCTTTACCACTTTCCGGGGGAAATGTTATCTGAAGTGTGAAATTAACCATTCTTTTGTTATGAACTCACCACTTGGCCATGGCTGCTAAATAGTTTCAAACCTGAAACATATTTGAACTGTTCCCAAGTTCATCTAGAGCGTGACCTTGTGTGTTTTAATAATTACAATTTCCTCAGTAAAGTACAACTCTAGAACCAGAGAAAAAAAATGTACAGACAGCTGGAGAGATGGAGACGGCTGACTGTAACAATGATCTTTGCAAATATAGCAGGAGGAAAGCAATAAATCTCCAAAAACAAAGTGCCTTCTCATTTTAACCCCTAGTATGCAGCAGTGCCCTGATGGAAGGGAAGGAGCAGACCTTCCCGCAGGCTGCCCTGATGACAGTGGAGATGGGAAACATGGAAAGAGAATGAGGAGGAGGAGTAAGTATCAAGTTGATCTTTCTTTTCCCAGCAAGCTGCTCCTGTTTCAGATTTTTATCTCTGGCATACTGGTGTAAATCAGCTGAAGGCAGCAGGATTTACCCCAGCTTTGCAGAGACGTGAGCTGCAATCAGGCACACAGTCGTGGTATGCACGCACATGTGAGTAATCCCGTTGGAATCACGGACTTGAAAGAGGAGCGCGCACATGAGTAATGTTTTGTAGATACAAGGGCTGGAATCTGGGCCACATGGCTCAGGACAAAGAGACGTGTCAGTTCTGCGTAAATAACACAGGCATTCAACTCCAAAACTCCAACATGTTTAGCAGGGACAAAAGTCACCCTTTCCATCTCATGTCTAGGAAAGCAGGGACCAGGGCAGTGGGGTGACCTTCGCAGCAGCGAGAGCTGGGATGAGCCCAGGTGTTGGATGCTCCTGGTACCCAGGAAGACATGGGTGCACGATGGACTTTTTTCCCAACATCTGCATGTTCCGATGGGGCAGGGAATGGGATCCTCACTGTGCAAGCAAGGGAGTGCTGTGCTTTGTGCTGTGATCTTGCTTGGAAGAAAAGCCTGCTGTAGGTACCGTCACTGCTTTAGGGGAATTTGGACCACAGTGAGAGCAAATAGCCTCTGTTTCTCCTCCAAGCACTTTCTCTCTGTACAGCAATCACCTCCTAAAGTCTCAATGAAACAGGGTTAAAAAACAATAAAAGCAGAGAGCCAGTGCAGCAGACCACCCAGGTCAGAGTGCGTTTATCGGGCATGCATCAGTCCATGAGATGCAAGGCTTTTCTTAGCCACTTCTGGGAGATTTGACCAGGAATATGACTAACACAACACTTGGCAAAGCAAAGACTAATAGTGTGATTGTTCTGCCGGCTTCTCCCCTTCTTGAGTAATATCGTGCTGAGCAGTGTTCGAGTTAGCGATCTGAAAGGCCTTTTCATTATTGTATCGAAAACTCCTCTGACTGCAGATCTCTTAATCAAAGGACTTTTATGTAAAGTCACATTTTTTCCAAAACCAGAAAAGTTCAGGCTCAGAGCATAAACATTAGACTCATTATTTAGAAATAGCAAGTAAGTCCTTTGGGTTCTGGTATCAGATCAAAGCTAAGAAATTAAATTGCTTCAGAAAAAAAATTAGTTCGTTTTGGGAATCAGCATATTTCTTGTTTGCTTTTTCATTATGTAGCTAAAAAAAGGAATAGTGAGATTCTGTCGGTGGTTTTCAAGTGTTTTCCAAAACTGGATGGATGCTGCATGCTTAGTACTTCCACCGTCTGTGGAAGCAGAAAATGTTTTGTTGACATGACAATAAAAACATTCTGCAGACTTATTGAATTATTTTCTCCTTCACCATCCATAGCCACAAGAAAGCAGCATGATCACCACATTTCTGTGGAACAGAAACCTGTGCTCAGCTGGCGTTGCCTTTGAACTGAAGCACTGGAGCCTGCCTTAACACGTGGAGGAAGAGATTTCCATCCAGGTTGTGGGTGAAACTTGGGAAGTGGCCTCAGCTCAGCAACATCCCCCAAGCCAAGCTGTCCTAAAGAAATCACTCCTTTTGGGGCTGTCCAGTGGTAACTGGTTTACTAACGGTGGCTTGGGCAAAGACAATTAGTTTATTATTGCCAAGGGCTTTAGCCGCACTACTCTGGTCACCAATCCTATTCTATCTTCCACCAGACCTATCTATCCTCCTGTCTTCTCCCTGCTTGTGGCCTCTAGCCACTTTTTTAGGCTTTGGACACACAGGGGATGGAATTGGCTCTTGGCACAGTAGCAAGATGGAGATGTGGGGACAGTGGAGAGCTGTGTCACACAAATCAACCACTGCCAAGACAGATGCTTTCTCCATCCAAGACAAATCCCACCCTGGAAGCAACTGCTGCCAACAGCAGGTGGTGGTGAATCCCAAGTCCCTGATGCTGCCACACTAGCCATGGTGGAGCAAGCATAGAAGCAAGACTGATATTTGGGATTGCTTTTTTTTGCCATTTCCTTCCTGATTATTTTTTTCCCACCAACATCAGTTACCTGTTGTGCTCACAAGGCAAACGTGACCAAGCTCAGTTCCTGCTGATCTCTCCGAACTTTGCAAGTGCCTCAGAGAGAGGTGGGACTCTCGAGAAGCACTGAAGAGAGCAGGCTCCTGAGGGCTGAGGAATGGCAGAAATGCCCACATGTTTTCTGTTTGTGACACTGCCGCTGATGGGAATCATTTAAACACACGGCGAGACCGGTTCATGCTACTTTTACGCCAGTCCTTAAGATGTTTCTCTTATCTTGGACTTTCTATGGTCTGCTAGGGTTTTCCCTGCCCAGTTCCTCTGTCACCTGGGAATTGCTTTGAGTGCTTGTTCCTCAGGGAATGTGAGTTGTCTCCAAGACTCAACCACAGTTCCTCTGCTTGGCTATCACAAGGCATTTCATCTTTTCACTTCTCAGGTCCCCGTCTGTACAAAGAGGTTAATAATGAGAGGAAAACAAGCGTAGCAGGGCCAGCTACACACAGATCCCCAAGAGCTGAGGGGGCATATAATTTCTTAAATGAACCAGTCACATGATACTCTTTTTTTTTTTTTTTCTCCTTTAGTGGGTAATTGAAACTTCATAGACATTAGGAATCTGAAACATGCGTAGCAGTTATTTATGTACAAACAGCCTTTTCACTGCAAACGGAGGTTCTTGTAGGGAAGACAGTCCTTCTGGGAACACTGGAGTGAACAAGCACCTGTTTCCACACGTGTTATGATTCCCACAACTGGCATGAACAGTTGATATTCAGGGTATAAACGCAAATTTTCCATCTCTACATTGCAATATTAGCTGTGTTGTCCTCAACCAACAAATAAATAAAGCTTTCCAAATGACCATGCCCTGCTCCCTCTACCAAGGTCTGCCTTCATCTGGCCCAACTTCTGCCCAAGTACTCATGATGAGCATTTCCTATGGGCTCAGCACTTGAAGACCTGTAACTAGTCTCTAAACTTGGGGGTCTCCAACGAGGAGAGAGGAGGCCCAAGAACACAAGTGGATGAGCTTGGTCCTCCAGGTCTTACTGGATGGGAGATGTGTGGCTGTCAGACTCGGCAGCATGCCAACGGAAAGGTGCTTGCGAAGGAGAGCGGATGTAATTTGACCTTGTAAGTTCAGTAACATGGGAACCAATTACACAGAAATACAAGCTTCAGGCAGTAAGACTGCAAAAGAGTCCAGGCTTATCTGCTAGTTTAGTAAAACGGTGTGATATTGTGTATTAAGCAGACAAAAGGAGAAAGACAAGCTCTCGTGCAGGCATCTCTGGGCAACAAGAAGTGCCAGGCTGGGGGAAAGAACTGGGCTCAAGGAAGTAGAAGTTGTTCCTTCTGAGATGTCTTTTCCTTAACTACATACAACACAGTCCAATGGGGCTCATTGATCATGCCATCAGATTTCTTTCCACCGCCGGGAGATTGTGCATTAAAGATACTTGAACACGACGAGCTGATGCTGGAAGCCAAGCAAGCAGCCGGCAAAATGCACCATAGCTGAGGGAGCTCAACAGAGGCACCATCATCCTCCAGAGTGAGTCTGGCCATGGAGCCCCAGCCTCCAACGACCCCCGCACCCTGCTCCAGTGATAACACAGCATAGCATCTGCGCTGCTGCCTTCATATCATTGCAGAAAAGCTGTTTTCGAGGAAACGGGAATAACACCAACACAAATCACTCCCATCTGGATTGTTTATGGACCTTCAGCCACCATCAAAATCAGAAGTACAGTGTGTTCATGGCCAAAAGCACTCACTCCATTCTCACACTGGGAGAGGGAAGGGTCAACAGTAGAGAGATATAATTCTCTGTTTGAAGGAAGCACTCAGAGACCTATTTTTCTTTCCATAATGGAGTAAATTTGCCATAGCTGCAAAGGAACTGCAGTGATCCACTTCAGACCAGGACAATTATTTTTTTTTCCATTGGAATCAGAAATTTCAGAATTTAAGGAGTAAAAAGCATTGATCTAAAAAATTAAATACTGTAAGATTTTATAACTTTACACTTAAAAATATCTGTCTGTAAAGACGGAAAAAAAAGATCATTGTGAGCCTTTGAGGAGTACGTAGGAGTCTAAGGTTGACGGAGACTTCTGGTTCTCTGAACCTCTTAAGTGGTTGCCTAAATATCTGGCCTGCCTGCATTTTTGCAGGTGGCAGAGATGGTCCACTTGCTTTTCAAGCCCAGGCTTCACCCTTCAGTCCCCTACTTGTTCCCTGCTCACCTTGAGTCCTGGCCATCATTCTTTGCTTTTATGCCCTGAGCCCATCTGAGCAGTTTCCATAGGTCTGTAGGCTACAGTCTCTTTCTGTTTCATACCTGAACCTATCCCTTCACTTCCATATCTACACTTCTAGAGTATCTCTTCTTTTCTGGTATTACTTACTCCTAACAACTCTATAATTATATTGTGGAGCCCTGTCAAGCTTTTAGGAACAAAGCTCATATGAAGGATGCTATACAAAATGGACCTTTATCACAGGGGAATTTGCACTATGGCAAAGAGACGAGGAAGTTGTTCGATCATTACTCTTATCAAGAACAAATTACACATAATAACCTTTAATATTTTCTATCAGATTTTCCTCCTCAGACAGACACAATTTTTTGGAAAATTAGTCTGTATTTAACTGAATCATCTAAGTATATCTGAGTCCCCAAAATAAGATACTTAAATGTGCATTACAAAATAAACAAATTACCAGCTCACTGAATGCAGCCCTTGTTTCATTGCCCTTGACATAGGCTTAGGAACTCAAAACTTTTGTATTGACTTAAGATAAATGCTGCAAGACCATTAAGCAATCCGTTGTTCTTACGGTACCAAATAATCTAGCCTTTTTATTTAAGTATGATAGTAAGTAATTCCAGAGCCAACGAAAGCATGGAACCGACTAGGTGCTACGTTCCACAAATACTATATTGCATAGAAGAGTTTAACTCCTTATCTGAAAAACAGTTGGCTGTGACCATATTAACAATTATATTATCAGTTTTACTTGGCAACATTTATGTGTCAAAATGTATCATGGGTTTCACAGCTTAGTTCCAGAAATAGGCTGTGATCTGGGTGACATCATACCCCTCCGTAAAACCCTTTTTTCGCTTTTCTTCCTTCCATAAGCACTCGTACTCCCAGCCCTATGCTGAATCCACTCAGGCCATTAAGGCGTAACAAGCTCTTCCCACCGTTCAGCTCTATGGCATGGCAGGAGGGTTGAAAAGTTTACCAAAACATCACGTTTTGGCGCTGGAGGACAGGAGTCGTTGTGGCTTTGCTACGGTAGAGCAGGAAAAGGCAGAGGCCGTATTTAAACCATAACCATTGTGTAATGTAGAGACACCGAGGGCTGTCAATGGCTGAATGAGGCTGTCGGTTCGCCGCATGATGTAAAAGGATAAGAATGTGTTATGACTGGGAGGTGTAACTCCCTTACTCAAACAACATCCCTGGATGAGCTGTGCAGATAGCTTCGCCCGGGGCAGGCAGGAGATGGAGTGCGGTGAAAGATTATGAAAAGCCAAGAGCAGGCAGAACTGAAAGTCTCCTCTCAGAAGCCTAACTGGGATTTTTCAATAGCAAGCAACCAGGTTCTTAAAAACGAAGCAGTAGAAAGTGGCGTTGTGAAACTGCATTGCAAAATTCAATTAAGTGAAGTTGCAAATAGCTACGCAACTGTCTGTTGTGTTGACGAAAGGAGTCTGGGTGCCCTTTTGATGATTCATGATCAAATATTACACTGTCTTTTCAATTTTTTTCACAAGTGCATATTTATAATTATTTTAAAATATGATATATATATTCAAGGAAGAAAGGATATAAGGCATTCTATTCTCTGTATATTAATTCCTTCCTTCAAAAAAAAACCCTAATTAATGATGGAGTATAATTAAAAATATATAATAAATTGCCAAGGCCAACTCTGTATCTTCATGAACTAAGCCACAGACCATAACATTTTTATTTATTTTGAATGACCACTTTGCTGGATCTCAACATAACTGGGTTTTACCTTCAAAATCTAGAAGAACATCCTGGAAGCTATAAACTGAGGCAAACAAACAAACCAAAAAAAAATCCACCCCTGAACTGAAAAGTTGTCTCAGGAATCACTTCGGAAAACTAAAACAACTAACCTGAATTCTGAAATTGAGTGTTTGGATCACATTAAATTCTGGGGCAGAATTACTCAAGTTTTAGCCATTCCAGCTTTGATTTAATTTACTTTGGAAAAGAGTTAAGCAACAGTGAAGTTGAGGCACTTCTGTCAGAAGCTGAAGAGTAGCTTTATAATGTATTTTAAGGTTTTTCAGGTTTTTTTGGAAGCCCCTGTGAGCTTCTTCATGCAAACAGCTCTTCACTGGGCAAATAGCATCTAAATATTGGGATGTTCCTTTCAGTTCCAAGCAGAAGATTGGAAGTGACATGAAGCCCAAGATAAGGTATATTTAAGAATTTCTTGGGGTTTTTTTTTTTTCTTTTCCATTTCCTTTTTTTTTTTTTCCCCCAAAAGCTAGAGGCAAAATTAAAAAAAAACGAGAGAGAGAGAGGAAAACTAAAGTGGAATTGCAGAACAAACAAGATGGCAAAATAACAGAACTATTTTTTAATAAGCTGGGAATTTGCCTCAGTATGCAGTTCTTGGAGGAGAGGCAGCTTCTGCGAGCTGGCCAGACTCCCCGTTGCAGACATATGGACACCTGGAAGAAAAAACAAAAGAAAGTTTTATTCTTGTATAATCCTAAGGTTACCTTTTTGTGAAAAGCATAAGTACTCCTTATTAAGAAAAGCTTGAAGGATTGCAGACCTGTAAATTGCAGCTTTTACTGGTTAAATGACAAAGAGGTATAAAACTGGGATCTTTACTCTCCCTATGAACGCAAGATAACTCTGTGAACACTGATGGAGCTACGAAGCCGGGAAGTTGTTTTTGAGAGAATAGTCCAGCTGGTGAAAATATACTGCAAAAAACGCAGTGGAGATGGGGAAGGAGAGGAGGGGGAAATGCTGTAAATAAAACCTATATTTGAATTGAACTCTTCTTGATTTTTAATGAGTTATGTTTCCTAAGGGAAGAGAGGAATAGAGCTGTGGTGAGGGGGACAAATACTTGTTGAAGATTCAGAAGACATTTTCCAGGGTCTCAGCCTTGAGGCTGAAGGGGAAAAGTTGGACTCACCTGAGGAAAAATACAAAATTAATTAGGAAAACTACAAAATCTAAAAGAGAAGAGACATGCAAAGGTATGCTTCTCTCACTGAGACTGAGCAAAGGATAGCGGAGGATTAGAAGGTAAACACTGTTCATGTATCAACTTCCTTTCAAACCAAAGCTAAGGAAAGCTTCTTAGCTCTGTGATGATTTTGCTGTCTTTCTAAACCTCAGTTAACTATTAATTCTCTATCACGATTACTTATTTTAATCTGCTAAACGGAGGCTACAGCTAGCTGTGAGGCTGATGGGAGGGAGCTCTGGAGCACCACAGCATCTCCTGGAGAGCTGATAACGGAGCATGTTCCAGTAGCGCGATGTTGTGGGGATCCAGGAGAGGCTGGGCAAGGGGAAGAGGCAGCACATGATGCAGTTTGTCCTGGGCTTTTTTTTAGTATGAGGTGACCTGAATTATGCCTAAATGTTGGCAATTGGCCTCAGCTGCTTTACAGGGTTCTCTGGTAGCTCTGGGCACTCTTGCTGGGGACATCTGTGGTGAATAAGCAACAGCAAAAGCGCCAGCCTGCTTCATCAAATGTTCTCTGAGGTATGTGTGCTATTAAATGCATTTATTTCGATAGTCATCTTTTGTTGTTGGGATCCAATAGGACACTGCACAGAAATCTCTCTTTGTACAGGAGGTCTGGAAATGGACATTCAGTGCTGCCTGGGACTTTAACAGGAGCTGAATTTCTAGAAACAAGTGGGAGAGTGGGGAAATCTCAAGCTGCCTTAATGCACCAAAAAGGAAGGAGGGTATTTCCTTCCCTTCCCTTGCAGAGATCTTCTTTAAAATGGAAGAGTTCTATTTTGGGCAAAACATGTGCTAATGTGTATGGAAGTGCGTCACTCAACTAGATTTCATTCACCACTCGTGACATTCATTTTTTGAGGGAAATGAGTTTTGCCATCAGGTACAGCAGCAGTATTACTCGTTTTCATACTCCATGACCTGCAATTACATCAACTTAAACAGCAAGGTAGCTATTACAAGGCAGTATGTGATTATCTAAAGGCCATAAGAAAACAGTCATACAGGCTGAAGGTGTTTTATTGGAGTGCTTCGGAGGCACTTTCTCATTAGGGGTTCACACAGATATGTTTGTACCTTTTAAAAAAGTCATACTGGTTTACCAAACTTCTTAACGTGTACTTGCCAGGAGGCATTAAAAATACTATGATCTTCCTCATGAGGCACTTGGATAGGTTGTGTGTATGTCTCAAAGTAAATACGGTTCCTGAGGTGCTCCTTGTGTGCTCCTGCATCAGGATTTATCCTGCTTTGACCCTTTTATAAAGACCTGTAGACCACGTTTCTAAAGTCACCACCAGTGCCTGTCACAAGTTTGTCAGACCATTGCTTAGCCTGTGGGATGGCGCAGTCTCTGGTACTGGTAGGGATGGGGATTGCAACCACCTAAGAGGTATCTTTAAGCATCCGGCTTTCTTTCTCACACATAGGCTGAGAACAGCATATAGAGTCTACCAGGAGAAGGCATTTCTCTTTGCAGTTAGAAACAAATATTTTTATTATGTCTCTCAAGGAACTGGTGAAGGCAAAAATACTGAATAATCTACAACACTGAATAATCGGAGTTTTAAAGGCATCTTCTTCCTAGTGATACACTGGGAACAGGCATTGTGGGAACTGGTAGGACTTCAGCTCCATAAGTCTAGTATCTGCTTGGCCACAAGATAAGATAGAGATGAACCTCTTCATACCCTCAGTATAATGAAAAAGAAGGAGATGGAGTAGAGTCAGATGTGTCCTCTCTCAGCAGGAGCTGCCACACTCAGTTAAAATTGATGAAAGACCCAGTCTTACTAAATAGCTAATTTAAATAGAAACATGGCAGTGGACACTTTGCAGAAGAGCAAAAAAAGGATGTTTCTGCCCACCTAGTCACCAGGGTTTGATTCACTCTGTGTCAGTGGTGTGGTAGGGCACCTCTGGCCCGTAGACCGTTCCCACACTTGATGGCTTCTTCATACCAGAAGTGGAGCTGGAGGGGACAGGTAGCAACAGTCATGATCTGTCATGAACATCGGATTTACACAGTCACATACATCCTGTCCCTGGATATCGCAAGTCAGCCTGTGTCAAGAAAATGCATTTGTTAAACATATCTGTTGACTTTTCTGAAAAAGTCGCACAGATGCTCACCTCTCCTTTCTAAAAAAAAAGGATTGTGTTGCAGCCAACATTGCTATCAGAGCTCAGGAACAAATAAATGTGTGGCTCACCTCCAAGGGGTTTTTCCCCTTGTTTCCTCACAATTGACAAAGAAGCCAATGTTGTTTAAGAGTAAGGCAGAATGACAAATCCATGCATGTGCTCTACTTTGTAGCTGTCTGAGCCTGCTGCTGCAGAGTTTTCTTAAGAATGACAGCGTTATTATATATTTCCTGGCAGAGGCAATCTAAACTCATGCCCATTTTCTTCCTTCTGTCCTGGGAACTGCAAGGAAAAAAAGTTCAATTGTACCCCAGGTGGATTAAAACAGGAAATATAATCTAAAATGTTGGAAAAGATGGTTGACAAGCAAAAAAATGAATAAAAACAATAATTCAAATCTTACGAGTGAACAGATTTCTGCTGTAGTTTCATAAGTGGATGTAAAACCGGAATAATCTCAGCAGAGCAATTGTGTTCTGTTATGTCAAATTGTATCCCAAATTNGTTATTATATATTTCCTGGCAGAGGCAATCTAAACTCATGCCCATTTTCTTCCTTCTGTCCTGGGAACTGCAAGGAAAAAAAGTTCAATTGTACCCCAGGTGGATTAAAACAGGAAATATAATCTAAAATGTTGGAAAAGATGGTTGACAAGCAAAAAAAAAATAATAAAAATAATAATTCAAATCTTATGAGTGAACAGATTTCTGCTTTAGTTTCATAAGTGGATGTAAAACCGGAATAATCTCAGCAGAGCAATTGTGTTCTGTTATGTCAAATTGTATCCCAAATTATTTCAGTTCATTCAGTGACATTCCTTGGGATGTCTACCAACATGAAATAGTTGAGTTGGGATTGATTCTATGGCAGTTTGAAATATGTATCCAGCAGAGAAACACTTAACCAATTAGAAAAAAACACAGACAGGTGCCCATCAAACATTCACAGTATGGTCTTGATCTTTGTCAGAACTTTCCTAATAACAAATGACAAATTAACATAGTCCATCTCATCAGGGAACCTGCAGGGCTTGTATGCAAAGGAAACCAAGCTGCGGCAGGGAGGGATCCCACGCAGTTCGTTGCAGCCAGGAAGAACTTCTCCTCTGCCTCGTTAGCTGCTCTCATGTGTCTGAAATTTCCCATTGCTAGGGAGTCATGCTTGAAAGTTAATCTGGAAGGGCTACAAGGAGTCTGCAGTGGAAGCTGCTACTGTGAAGTTACGATCTGATAAGAGGGAGAGACAAACCAGAGCTGGCTAACAGCTCTCTTCCTCCTCCTGGTTCTGCCACTTACCTCTGGCTGCCCTTCTCCCAGATTGTGTGCTAGGGTGGAGAAATATGGATTTGTGATTGCACGAAAACTCCTCATAACCTCTGACACGATTGCCGGCTTCTCATATCTTAGAAGCCTACTTAAATTACAATAAAACACTCTAAAAGTCCCCCTCTCTTGCTCCTGTTTCCTATAATTAGAATTATGCTCTGCTCTGACTCTCATAATGACTTTGGGTTTATTAGCTATGCGCGTGTCAAGCAGTTCCTGCTGGAAGATCCATGGGTGATTGAGAAACAGCAGTACTGAGAGAGCTAGAGAAGAGTTTGCACCTAGAAGAAAGGTCTGATGGCACTGCCATTGAATTTTGATAGTGAAGACTGGAATATGTCCTTGGATACTTCTGTGAAATGGAACCATCTGGACAGGGTCCTGGGCAACCTGCTTTAGGTGGCCGTGCTTGAGCAGGGGGGGTTGGACATGATGACCTCCAGAGGTCCCTTCCAACCTCAACCATGCTGTGATGCTGTGAACCCACTGATGAACTTCATTTTCTCTGATCTATGCAATTTCTCCCTCTCTTAGTTACTCATTTTATGTCTTAGACAAAAAAATAACTTCCTGCCCCACATGTCTTCTGCTGAGACTTGCCTCACACACATCTTGTGCTGAGACAGACCAGTAAATCTGATGTCACTTTCCATTTGGCCCATAGAGTTTGTTGGGGTGGGGGTGACAGTTGAGGAGAGGTGGGGGACTGGGGACTGGAATATCTTTTCTATTTTGCTTCCTGGAGTTAAATATCTTATATCATTTTCTCTTGTTTTAAACTGGCAACTCTCCCATTGACACACTGGGTGGTAACATGGCCCCACTCAATTCAGACTCCCTCCTGGGCTCAGTGGAGCCAGAATTTCAGCCAACGTCTTCTGTCACATCATCCTAGCTCAGCTATAACATTTAGATCTTTTAAAAATGACATGTAGGTCCCCTGAAGCTCATCTTCCCACTGAAATAACTGATTTCAGAAGATCTGGTCTTTGGCTCTCGGAAAATATTATTAACTGTATTCAGAGGGATGTATATTCTAATGACTGAAGATTTCTGTAGATGATCTGGTCTGATCTACTGTATGACTCATTCAGTGTCATTTCAACTATGGAGTTCTCTGGCTCCTTGATTAAAAAGTGTCTTATCTGTAGGCATCTAGTCACCATCTGAAGACTTCAGGAGACAGACAGATAAAAGCCACTCCTCCATCCCTTTGCTGTAATTTTCCTCTTAAACTTAATTTTGTTCCATCCTCTTTCCAACCTGTCAGTACATACAGTAATGAGGGAATATGAAATATAGGGAAAGATTAGGAATTTAGAATCAAAATTAATGATATCCCTCAAAATTAGGGACATGTGAAACTTATCAGTATATCTTAGAATGTTTTTAATTTGGGGAGAGAATTTCAGTAGGGTCACTTGGGAAAATAAACAAATGTGTTTGTTTTCACATTGCTGAGATTTTGACTGTGTTTTTCAGTTATCAAAACATGTCAACCATCTCAGAGCCTAATGAGAATTCCACCCAATAAAACCAAATTATGTTTATAATCAGTAGAAATGGTTGAAAATTCAGAATTTTGAGTGTTTGATGAAAGTGTGTTGATCACTTCATTTTTCAAAAGGGAAAGAACAGATTCTGATGTAAATATTGTCAAAGGCTCTTTTCCATAGCATTTTTTCTATGTAATTAACAACATCTTCATAGATTTTGTTCATTTTTTTAGGTACAGAGGTCTTCACAAAAGTTGTGGTCTTTCCTGAAGTAGCATACAGTTTATATACATATAATACTCAGAGAATGAAAACCATAAATCAGGCAGTGTAGTTTATGACTGCAAAAAAACAGATTATGTTTGCACCAATGCTTTGTCTTCACTAGAGGAAAAAAAGAAGCTAATTTATAAATCAAGCTAGTCATTGAATTAAGAAATCCATGGAGACAATAAAAATTTTTACCTCAAATTTAGTCACAACTAGTACCTAGCCAATCTCCAGTAGCAGTTGACTATTTTGGAATAAAAACATACAATTTTTTTCTTCCCATTAAGATATACGCTAAGATCAGGAGGAAGATATGGAGAAAGGTCAGCAAGGATTAATCTTTAAAAGGGACAGATTGCTCATTAGTAAACGCAATAGACTTATTTATCACCACAGAAAGAATAAAATTTAGTGATTGTATCTATGAAGTATGAATGTTTTCCTTGTCAAATGTCATTCCCTTTAGAATTTGGCAATAGCAACTTAATGTAATTTTCTTTCATGTGAAATTCAGCTGGGCTGTGACTCTGTGTGCAATCTTTTTCTCATGGTGGTAGTATAATTTGACATATCAGCTGTATATTTATAATGGAAATAAACTTCATTATGACTTCCCAAAGGGATCTGATCTAAATCTCATTGAAAGAAAAATGGAAAGACTCCCATTGACTCCTCTGATCTTTGGTCAGACTGTTGTAGCTGCAGAATTCTTTCACTTTCTCCCTTTGTGCTTTGCATCCGGAAACCACACATCTTTTAAATCTGTGTATTCGAGTCATCTCTTGTTTTGTTCCCATTGTTTCACAAAGTGTTAGGGGTGCGCTTAAGATGTGTAACTGAACAATGATCATCTTGTTTCAGTGTTATTATCTTGGCAGCAGAGTGCACAAGTATGTTAAAATCTCAAGTTTACATTAGATTGCATGGAGCACATTTTGCAGGAAGGTAATTCTACTGACTTCTGTAGTATTGCAATCAGTTACAAGGGAGCAGAATTTGGCCTCATTTCTGCAAAATAACTGTGGCTTTCCTTAGCGGTCTGATCATGTCATAATTCACTTTAATGCTCACATATACTAGCCCAAGGGCTTATATAATTATGACGCCTGTCTCATCATGAAAGAGGGATAAATCATACCTGAATACAAGAGAAGGAACTTGTTGTTTTGTTTAAATTTTAAACATTTTAAAATCATTATTAAATTAGCAAAGTATGTATGCCCTGCAGTAGAGGGCACAAGTCAAAGCTGGATACTTAGTCCTAGTGCTATGAATTTCTAAGAGCACAATCTCAGTAGAGGAAACATTGATTAACAGGATTGTGATGAATTTACCTGAATATCATGCAACGAGCAGAAAGAAAAGAGAAACTCATTGGACATAGACTTCAATACAAGTGGATTTTAGAGTATTTCATAAATCAGTTGGTACTTTATCCTAAAAACCACAAGATATGATATTCATGAGGGACTCTGATTATGCAGACATCTGTAAGGACTGTATTTACAGAAAGGTTTCTGAATAACCCAGACGATCATTTCTAGTTAAGATAAAGTCCCAGAAGGTGGGTCTCCCCTGACTGGGGAAGCAGAGATTTCCACATTGGCTGGGTCTGGAACACACAAGCAAGTAATGAAAAATCAGATATTATATGAAAGCAAATGCCAGGGAGATGAAAATATCTAGGGCCTGATTTAAACTCTAGGGAAGTGAGTAAAAAAGAATCACTTTAACTTCCATAGCCTTATATCAAGGTCTTCTGAGGTATGCAAATGGAAGTATTAAAACCTTGGAGTGTGGTAGAATGAAGAAGATCAGGAAGACATTTACAGGATGATACAAGATTTCTTATTAAGGAAACATGCCATGCTGCTGGGAAAGCACTCAGAAGCACTGAGCAAGCTGTTTCCAATCATTCCACAGTTAGACTAAATTGCACCGTTCCCTCCCTACATCAATTACGGATACATTCAGACCTTCGCTGTTAGCAGGTATATGTTTAACTTTGTGATCTTTTCTGATTCATTGAATACTTAAGCAGATAACTCTTATAAACACCATGAGTATTGGTTGTTGTAGGAACTGTAAGGAGTAGGAGTATGGGTCTGTAAAAGGCAGTTTCTTGCTTTTCTTTTCCTTATATTTTACGTTAATGGTCTTAATTTCCTTTCTTCTACAGCCAAATCAGCAGCTTTTATATTAAGACAGATGCTCTATGACTGCATTATTCAGTTGTATGTCATAACAGTATTACATCTGTTCCACTCCTTGGGTCACTGTTACAGACAAGTAAATGTATAGTTATAACATTCCCCCTTTTCATAATGAACATGGGATAACTAGATCAGCTTTACCTCCTGTGAGGAAGAGGACAAGGGCTGAAGGTTAACATCCTTCCTTCTCTATCTCAGGCAAAACCAAGTTTTGAGCTGCCGTGTCTACTCATGCAACTTCTGCTTTGGCACCAGCCACCACCAGCACTGTTTCAGATAATGCTGAAATCTACAGCTTTTCTTTTTCACTCACCATGATGGTAGATGCCATGTGCAAAAGTCTTTAGAAGTTATGGATATTGTAAAAAAACCAAATTCCTGCTCTGTTGCAAGAACTTGTGCAAGCAAAAAGAGAAAAAATCTGAGAAGTCCACAAACTCTCCACTACTCACTGTGTTAATTCAGTTATTCATGTCAGCCAGGCTCTTGTATTTGTCTTTTCTCATGCCAGGGAAGAACTTTCCTTGTGACAACAGTGATGTGAGGAATTGGTCCTTCCTATCTGAGGTTCCTACCAATCTTCCCACACCCTGAAGCAATGCAGAAGGTAGCAGGGAGAGGGGAAGACAAGGGCAATTTACCCATCTCAGGAGTGTGCTGCCTATTTGTTTATCAGGGAAAGTGTTTATTTACAATGCAGTTAGGTTTTGTTTGGTGCTAATTTAATTGTGAGGGTCCCTAATTAAGATAATGGAGCTGGTACAAAGTGGTGCTTAAAGCAGGTCCTGCAGCAGCAGGGAGAGGAAGGGGAGAGCTGAGCACTGTCAGCAGGCATTGCTCCAGGCTGCAGGGTAGAGGGATGCTCTCAGGCTGTTTGGGTCAAACAAGTGTAAGTGGGGAGAGGAGGGGCCATAGGGAGCCAGGCAGGAGGATCTGCTCGCTGTTTACCACCATGGTAAGGATGTTATACCCCCACGTTAGCCCCAGCTCAAACTTCAGGTCCAAAGCTGTCACATGGCTTTAGACACTCTGACCAAGGTTTTAGCTGGGATATACTTGAGTTGATACTAATTGACCCATCCTGGATCCAAGATCTTTTTTATCTTTGTGGTAAAGCTAATCCTAAATCAATATAATGAGTCTGGCATTTACTTTTGCCACAGCCCAAAATGAAACCTCAGGTTTAGGTAAAGTCGTGCTCTTCTGTGCACTCTGTTATAGGGTTCAGATAGGCTACAGCAATATTTCTGAACCCAACTTTCTGTAAACCCTTGTGACCTGCTCAAATCCAAGTCAAAGTGACACCTCTAGCATCTGCTACAGTATTTTATAAGTAAAACTCAATAAAGTGAGTTTCTATCAGTTATTCCCTACAGTTTTCCTCATGACAGTTATCTTGCATTTTTTCTGAATGCTACTCCCCATCATACTGCAGTGGGAATGAAATGCAACTCGATTCTGTCACCTGCCTTATCTTTATATTTTTGTACCATTGTGGTCACCTGCCGTGGCTGACCAACCTTAATCCTTACCTTTTGTCCGAAGTTTGCTCTTTTGGAGTGAAATCTCTAGGTGAATCTTTAAGTCCAAGCTCATTAGGATTTGTAGGGAAGCAAAGAGGAGTTTCAGACTGAAAGCAACGGAGGCTCTGACCATAAACTTGTGAGGATGGCAGGGAGTAAATGGGGTGACTTGTCCCACTGATATGTTTCAACCAAGTTTGAAAAATCATGGTTGGCAACTGTGGAAGATGCAAGTATCAAAGGGAAGCATGGGTTAAAGGCAGAAATCTGGTAAAAGAATGTATCCTTTGTGCAGGGAGGTTATGGGTTTAACAGATCTCTACTGAGTTGCTTAATAACATACCAGATGCCAGTGACTTTACAGAAAAATGGAATTACTTAGTATTTCAATATTCAAATGTTAGCAGGCATTCCTCCTGACTGACCATACATCGCTAGTGTATGAGACTTTACTCCCGCCACAATAGTTCAAGTTTTGTGTTCTCTCCTCTCAGCGTCTTTATTGTGGATCTGTGTAATCATTCTGGCTCTGTTTGCCAGGCAGCAAGCAGACATTCATGTTCCATGAAATCACAAGCTGAGGACAGAGCCCTGCCATTTCACCACAATTATAAATAGGAAAGCTTTTAATGAACCCTCCCTTCTCGATCATCAAGTCTTATGTGCTACCAGGGGCTGTGAGTGAAGCTGAGGAGGATGAAAATTGTTTCCCCAGCGCTAATCACATTAAGAATTTCAAGCCTGGATGCCAGGAGGGTGATGAATAAGAGCTAAACCACCTTGATGGATCTTGAAGATTCACTGGAATTTCCCTTGCCTTGAAAATGGAGCCCAGCCACGATAAGAAGTGCTGCAGCTTTCTTCACTGATGGACCTTAAAAGAGGTTCCTCCTTCAAGGTATATCAGAAGGGGTGTACTGGGGCTTAGGGGCCAAATTTTAATTTTATCTCTTGTCATTAGGACAACAAAACTGTAATAGCTGCACCACTGATACAGCTCTGTGAGGCCATTTCAGAAAAAGACGGGAGCTAAAGCCATGTGCTCGTGCTCCATCTCCTGCAATCCTCCCTCTAAAAGTCTCTGGATCTAAATAGTTTGTGATGCAGCTACCCCAAGTTCTCCATCAGCACCTGGCCTTTTTTGTCCTTAACCCAGCACTTTTAGAAGCCTTTATAAATTTTAAAGCAGGACTAAACATCTGCTACAACCTTACTGGGAAACTGAACTTCAGGGAAAGCTGGAATTTGTTTGCAAATTTTAAAACTTCTTCTGTAAAGTTTTTGTATTCCTTCACGAACCACAGGGCATTAAAATTTAATTGATTATGTGCTTTCTTGATGCGCTTAAGTGACTCGGAGAAATGGTCTGGGGAAATTAAATAAGCAAATTTTTTTTGTCCTTCTCAAGTCCACTTTGTTGATAAATTGACTTTTCTTGANTGCCAGTGACTTTACAGAAAAATGGAATTACTTAGTATTTCAATATTCAAATGTTAGCAGGCATTCCTCCTGACTGACCATACATCGCTAGTGTATGAGACTTTACTCCCGCCACAATAGTTCAAGTTTTGTGTTCTCTCCTCTCAGCGTCTTTATTGTGGATCTGTGTAATTATTCTGGCTCTGTTTGCCAGGCAGCAAGCAGACATTCATGTTCCATGAAATCACAAGCTGAGGACAGAGCCCTGCCATTTCACCACAATTATAAATAGGAAAGCTTTTAATGAACCCTCCCTTCTCGATCATCAAGTCTTATGTGCTACCAGGGGCTGTGAGTGAAGCTGAGGAGGATGAAAATTGTTTCCCCAGCGCTAATCACATTAAGAATTTCAAGCCTGGATGCCAGGAGGGTGATGAATAAGAGCTAAACCACCTTGATGGATCTTGAAGATTCACTGGAATTTCCCTTGCCTTGAAAATGGAGCCCAGCCACGATAAGAAGTGCTGCAGCTTTCTTCACTGATGGACCTTAAAAGAGGTTCCTCCTTCAAGGTATATCAGAAGGGGTGTACTGGGGCTTAGGGGCCAAATTTTAATTTTATCTCTTGCCATTAGGACAACAAAACTGTAATAGCTGCACCACTGATACAGCTCTGTGAGGCCATTTCAGAAAAAGACGGGAGCTAAAGCCATGTGCTCGTGCTCCATCTCCTGCAATCCTCCCTCTAAAAGTCTCTGGATCTAAATAGTTTGTGATGCAGCTACCCCAAGTTCTCCATCAGCACCTGGCCTTTTTTGTCCTTAACCCAGCACTTTTAGAAGCCTTTATAAATTTTAAAGCAGGACTAAACATCTGCTACAACCTTACTGGGAAACTGAACTTCAGGGAAAGCTGGAATTTGTTTGCAAATTTTAAAACTTCTTCTGTAAAGTTTTTGTATTCCTTCACGAACCACAGGGCATTAAAATTTAATTGATTATGTGCTTTCTTGATGCGCTTAAGTGACTCGGAGAAATGGTCTGGGGAAATTAAATAAGCAAATTTTTTTTGTCCTTCTCAAGTCCACTTTGTTGATAAATTGACTTTTCTTGATTAATGTGATATTAATTTTCCAGCACACTTTATGAGATGCTTCCACCAGTTCTTTTAGTGCTTGCAAATATTTTGCAAACTGAGTAGCATTCCATGTGTGCAGTGACTGCTGGACCACCTGAGAGAAGAGGATGGCTTCAGAGCTAAATTCACTGGAAAGGGACCAAGAAGTTCAAAACCTGAAGGGATTTCATGCGTGAGCCTGTACAAACCACTTAATCCCTTTTCACTTCAGTCTACAACTATGATGAACCCCAAAAATACTAAAGGTGTTCTCTGACCAGGCTGTAACTTCTTCACAGCCGCCTCTCCAGGAGACTTCCAGCCCCATCTAGGGACATGTGCTGAATCCAAGGCATAAATCCAGACTCAACACCACTCACTTCCCAATCCCTGCCAGTCTTCAGGCATGACTGGGATTTATCCACAAGAGTTGACCCTGAATCCTCCAGCAAGTCCAGCAGCAGCAAAGCTCTGTCCTCTGCTCTCAGGTAGAGAGAGACCTTTTTACCCCCTCTCTCAGATCTTTCCTCAGGACTTCACTGAAATAAATTCTCCTTCAGTTACTGTTAGAACTGCACAGGATGTCACATGTATTATGTTTTTTATTTTGCAACTTGCAGACAACTTTGGCTTTCTGATTTAAAATGTGATCTAGGTGTAGGGCCAGTCTTATTCTTGCACAGTTTTACCACCAGGTTATGAAAGCTACTAATTGAATAGAAATAGTGTTAAACAAAAAATGAAGACTCATCTAATCCCACGTCAGCACAGCCTTTTAAAGAGTGCCTAAGCAAACACAGCTGTTTTTTATGTGCAATAAATTGGTACATTTACTAAAAGGAAAATTACACAAAATATGCATGCACTTCAAAACAACTGACCTTTGAGCACATCACCCTGTGGTCAAATACATGAAAGCAGGGAACGATGTATTATCTCCGCTGACTTGACTGATATGTTAATAGGTAGCTGGCAAACAAACTGGCACACTTTCACTGGTACTCCGAGCTCATCAGAGCTGGATGCTGTTCAGTAAGCGGAGGTTTGTGGGAGCAGAAAGATTCCCAGATTTGTCTAGTTCTTTCCAAGTGCATTCATGTTTCTCTTGAAATTCTGGAGTCCTCTTCCAAGAAGTTTTCAGAAAGAAAACATGGAAACAATATTTTTTTTGCAGATGAGAGGAAATCCAAACTAGACAGGTCCCATCCACTCTTCATGCTTTAAATGTTTTCTTACCTAATTGAGTAACAACTCCTTGCTTGTGTTGTATTTGTGTTGTATTTGTGCTGTAGGTGAACCCTCATTGCAAAGGAAGAGCATGACTTCTGTGAGTCATCAGCTTAAGTACCTCCATGGTGTAATACTTCCAAGTTGCTTTGGACCAAAGGTGTGAGGATCTAATTAGGTCTTAAATTTCAGTGACTGAGTCTACTGGCTGGATGAGCCATCTACTTGTCTCCTAAGCAATCAAAAGGAGTGGAACAATAGAAGTGGTGATTAGGTCTCCCCAGGAATGATGGCAAAGATATTATCTACCTAAGGGGATTAGCATGATTAATATCTTCATAGTATAAAGCTAAATAAGAAGAGGATGATACCACAAAAAAAACCCAACCAAACAAACAAATGTGTTTTCAAAGAGTCAGTGGATTGGAGTCGGAATCTCCCTGGCTGTCTGCACATTTGATCTTACATTGCCAAGTGGTTCATGGTCCTGTGTAAAAGAAGGGTTTTTGTTAGCCATTGTATCCTGTACATTCATTCTACCTCCTCCCCTGCTCCTCACCTCAGCTGACTTATGACAAGCACTATCTACCCTACCTGGAAGAAAAATAAACAGTTCTTGAGCCCTCATGGTAGAAAAGCAAGTCTAGCTGGTGCTCCAAAGCCCTGAACTGGGAGAAATGGATTGATTTACAGTATGAGGAATCTCACAAGGAGTCTCTTACATCAGTAGGTTGTAGATTTAATTCTATTGAAAATAACTTTCTCTTCCCCCAAGCATAAATTAATGAATCAGTAGTTTACTGAGTCAGTTGTATGCTAAATCTTTCAATAGAAGGGGAGAGGTGAAAAAGAAGAATGCTTCAGAGGAACATTAATGTGTTATCCTCTTTATTTGGTGCAATAATCATACTCATTAGGGTAACTTTTAATTAAACAATTTTCATCTAGATTGACTCACGAAATTGCAGTCATTAACAATAAGAAATCTAATGGCTCACATATGCTGTAATGGATTTTAATATCGGCCATGCTGACTGCGAGAGCTTGAACCCCACAAGATTTTCAGAATGAGTACGTGGGTGTGTTGCACCCACTGGACTGACAGAAATGTCACTGTTGTCCACATTGTTTTTATTCCTTCTCTTTCTCTACAATAGCCTAACTCACTGTATACTTGCCTTCTTTGTCTAGCTTGACATTTGGACCCACATGACCAAATAGTGTCTGGACTGAGGTAACCATGCAGGAGTCAGTTGTATGCTAAGGTTTTTTTTTTTTTTTTCTTTTTTTCCTAAACAGGTCCACTTGATAACAGAGCAAGTGAGGCAATTCTGAATGCCACAGGGGCACCCACTGTGGAAATGAAGCCCCTCCCTGCATTTTTATGGTCTGTCCACACATGAAAGGTGCCTTTACAAGTTGTCCTTCGTACTGTAAACATCAAACCTGTAATTAAATAGGAAAAACAAAGTTACCTACCAGTAAGCACTAAAAATGCATATGCTTCAATAGTGTTCTGTTTGTAGGGGCTCAGGTTAGCCTGAAAGGATAGAAATGGTGCAAAAAAAAAGCAGATTGCAGCTATTTCTAGAAATTGTGGAAGTGAGTGGAGCACCTTGACGCCAGGAACTGGAATTTCCAGACACTGAAGTAGCACTAAAGGAGAATCTATCTGATGCCAAGGAACTCACAATTATCATTAATTCAACCACAAGTAAGTGCATTTCAGGTAGTATTAAAAGGTTGGATTAAGACTACAATAGCAAGGACAGTCAGTTAAGGATAAAAGTCCAAACTGGTGACCCAAGCTCTGCCTGTCAGAGTGGTTCATGGAGAAGAGTCACAGTGACATAAACAGAGATCAAAATGATTTAGCTCCTGAAGGCCTTGTTTTTCCCCTTTTGCAAGCGAAGACACTTGAAAATGTAAAGTTCTTGTGATTAGATTTAATTAGGCTTTTCATTACTTTTGCAATCTTCCTTTAAAAGAGCCCTGAAATAGGACAGTAACTATTACTTACATATAATAGACATTTTATAGTCTTCCTAATTACATATATTTCACCAATAGCTATTACGTACAGTCAATTAAATGTGCAGTTAAAACACCTTAAATTGCATACCATGGACCATACTGAGTAAATAAATAATTAGGGAGTTATTAAAATGCAAATTCCTAACATAAAGGAGCAATTACGGAAGAAGAAAGTATTTTAGTTCATGACTTATTGACCATATCAGCTTTTCTGGTGTGTCCTTCTGCATTAATGTGAATGTTGCTGACACAATAGATGGCAACAAAAGGGTTTGTTTCGGTCAATGCCTAATTACTTACAGCTTTTATATCCTGAGGTCTTGACTTAATGGATTGTAATGGGTCAGAAGGGAAAAGGAAGCTTTTTGCTCACCCAAAGATTTCAGAAATGGTGCAAAAATAAACTTTTTCTTTATCTTTATATATTTTCTCTGTAACTATCTTTAGCTATAGNTTTAGCTATAGTTCAAAATCAGTCAATTTTTTTTTCTTTTTTATTTTTTTTCAAATTTACCTAACAGAAAAGGAACCATTCTGGTTGCCAGACAGATGTAAGTGAAAACTGAGATCAAATGGAGCTTGGTTATCAGAAACTGGCATAGATCCCATCAGGGTTGTGACCTTTCAAGCCACAGATGTGTCCTACCTGATGCATGGACTTCTGCTTTGGCTTCATGGAGCTGCCTTTCACCTCCAGCTCCAGATGTGCCTCCTGGCTTTTGAACTCAGCAATTTCACCACCGTGGCCAAGAGCCTATCCAAAGCCATTAGGGCTTATCTCTTATGGGCACACAAATTTTAATCTCTTCAAACAGAAGTCATTGGATGTTCACAGCTGGAGGTGTCTTGAAAGTGCTGTTCAGGGAACTCTTTGCAGTGTTTTGTTTCAGAGCCACTCATGTCATGTTTAAATCATGAAGAGATATTACAGCTCAGGAGCTGTTTCCCTTGGATCAGTGAAAAAGTTTAGTATATATATAGTTTCTCTGTGTTAATAATCAAATACAGAAACAAGTCCCTAGTGCCACACAAAGCAGTGAAGGTGGTAGACCCCGAAAATAATTCAGTAAGCTAACAGAGGATCTGCCCACTGGTGGCTATTAAACAGAAAGGCTCACGTGCTGTCTGCAGTTCAGAGGTCCCAAAGCTGTAGCTCAGCCAAAAGCTGAAGGAGAGCTGAGGAAGGACGATGCCCTGCTCTGTCCCTGCTACATACGTGCTTGCAGGACACAGTGGTGGCCAAGATGGTCCTTTCGGTCTGACCCATTGCAGGTCTTCTACCACGTGGGTCATGGCCATCCAAGGCTGGACCTGGCTGTAGACAGAGCTGTCCCACCAGGCAGGGCTCACACATCTCACACGGTTCTTGCTATGTGGAGTTAGCAGCTGCTTTTCTATCACGGTCTGTGAGATCTATGTTATTACTGAGACACAGCACTTTTTGTGTGTTTTCTTGTCCTTACAGAGACCATTCCAGTGAACTTGCTGCATAAATCAGCGAAACTGTTGCCCTTTAGAGTAAGTACAGTGGGGCTGTGGGTGTGCATTACTACGTATAGATGCTTTGCCATCAACTTCTTTTGCCTCTTTCCAAGTGAAAACTAATATGTAATGTATTAAGGATCATTTTCCATTGCAGTAAGGCATGCTGTGTATGTTGAATGAATTTTATTCATATAAGGAACTGACTCAGATTTCTTAAACTGATAGTGTTTTCAGTATTACCCTAAAAGTCCTCTATAAGAACGTTTAAAATTAATTTTGAGTCCTCCAGTTTCTTTCAAATACATTTTTTTTCAAGATATAGGAGGAAATTACTATGCACTTCTGCTCCTAACTAATGATATTGGCATTATTCTATTGACATTGATTCCAGCTTTGTTGCAATAACTTTCTTCTGTGTTCTTTGCTATGACTTGGCTAGACTTGCCTAGAAAATCAAAATTAGAGGAAGAGTTACAGTTTAGAAAGTATACATCGCTATACTAATTACATATAAAAGTAATTTTCACAAAGCACATGTTGCAAAATTCCTCCAGAAAAAAAAAAGAAAAAAAAAAGTAGCGGTTGGAATAAAACAGCTGGTTACCTTTCAGTTTTATTGGCATGTGCAATGTGATTGCATCAAGCCAGATCCTCAGCTAGTGAAAACTAGCAAAGCTGTATTGTCTCCACTATCCACTGCTTTAAACAGAAATAAATAAATCTTTGGCTATTTTATTGTTCGCACAAGGCAAATAAAATTAGGGATATTTATAAAAGATCATTGCTCTAGGGAGGGCGAAAAAGGCACAAAATACTGGTTGAAAAGATTCCCATTTAGAGAATTAATGCACTCTAGGACAAGCATCTCACCGAGTCTGTTTGGCAGATGCACAGTGGAGTGGCTGAGTTAAAAATGTGAGGATAGAGGATGGAAACCGTGCAATGAGTAGGGGATGTCCACACGCCTTTTGGACTGCAGAGTCTCTATAAAGCTTGAGAATGTCACTGCAGTGTACTGATCATTTTTAAGCTTTTCTTTTCTAATTGATCATGGCTATACAAGGCCTCATCTTTAGTCAGTGGAGCTTCCCCTAAGTAAAGCCAATGGTGCTCCTTAAAGCCCCTGCAAGGCTGGAGATACAGGCGTAAGCAAGGCAGGACAAAGAGATAAAATAATGAAAAAGGCAAAACCATGACTTTGTATATGTACTGTTATGTCTCCAACAACTTAATAAGTTTCAAGAGGAAATGCATCTAGTCATTGTAAATTTTTCCTATTTAAAAAGAACGATTGGTTCCTCACAAAACCATGAGAATTAATTTGGTATGCAATGTAATCAGTTTCAGCAAATTAAGGAAATCATGTGTAGCATTCTTTTGTGGAAAAAAAAAATCCATATTCACCACTCTGCTTTTCCCTAGCTCTCCATTTTCAGCTCTATACTTTGAAAAGCCGCATGGGTCACATCTAATTAAATGTGGACTCCTCTGATAAAGCTTCTTTGATCTAGTTGATCTAGGTGTTCCTGCTCCGGCAGGGGGATTGGACTAGGTGATCTTTCGAGGTCCCTTCCAATCCCTAACATTCTGTGATTCTGTGATTCTTTGTCTTATTTTAGATGTCAGAAGCAGTAAGTGACTCTGATGTGATCAGTTCTTCCAGAGCCACAACAGACATAACATGTCCTGTAAGGCACAGAGTGCTGGGACTATGGGAACACAAATTCAGCTCCCAGCTGAGCAACGTGCACCCTGCACGCTTCTTGTCTGCCCGCTTGGGGTTTTCCCCATCTATAAAATAACTGCCCCAACTCATGGCACTCTTGGCTGGCAAAAATCCGTTAATGAATGTAAGATGCTTAGACAAGTATGTGGATACATAAGTGAAAGGATTAAAACCTGTTATTTCATTAGCGTCCCAGTCTTCAGCTGTCACTCCACGCTAAGGAGAAGTTAGAAATACATAATGTACTCATGCCATGTTATCTTGCAAGCAAATGTTAAAAGAACCACAGTAACCAATTTAAAATATGTGTGAATACATACAGTATGTTTACATTGGTAAACCTGGTCTGTTTGTACTAGGAAACATTTTTAGCAAATAATTTTATTTATAACTTCTGTGCAAGCATTCCAAACATAGGTGGTCTGTAAATTCCAGAAGACACGATTTGAAAGGGAATTCTTTAACTAAAAAATAAAAGTAATTATATCCTCTTGAGGTGTTAGATACTGCTCCAGCTGGTACCAAGTGTTAATCTTTGTAGAAGCGAACTCATTTTTGGTTTGACTCTAAGATAATGCTCTATGATTTCATGGTGAAAACATTATCTATCCCTGCTCTTTCTGCCTTCAATAAAGTTTTACAAGCAATAAAACAGCCTAGCGATCAGCTATCTTCCTGTTGGTGCCTTTGAATGTTTCCTTTTGATGCCTACCGCACAGAAACCTCCCCGGTGAATTATTGCAAGGAACACTTTAATACCACTTCTCACTTTAGGTATGTAGTCTGAGCTGCAGAGTCTGAGGGACAGACAGACACGGGGAATGGCATACTTGTTAAAGGCAAGAATATTCCCAGATAGGAGGAAATCTAGGTTAAATACGGATTAAAAGCAACTTTTGCTTTCTGAGTTCTGGGTGTTTTCTCATTCTCTTCTCCTGACTTGTTCCCTTTGGAGGATGATAACGTGCTTTACCCCTGTGCCCAGATGCTGGTGCCCTCCCCAGGTGGCAAAGAGTGAGAGGAGGATCAGCTTCGCTCTGCGGTGGTTTGTAATAGGCTTCACTCTAAGCATATAATGACACTGGAGACAGGGGAACTCCCACTTCCTACCCTAAATAACTCTCTTGGGGATGATCCAGTTTGTTCTCAGCCAAGCACCTTGTCCTTTCTAACGGGTATCGCTTTCCTACTAAAGCTGTAATTAGGAGAAACATTGCCAATTAGCTAATTGCATCTCTCACAGCTGCCACAGTACAGATTGCCTTATATGTCAGAAACTTCTCTACGCTTTACAAATGACTTATCTCGGAAGTAATTTTTATAAGCAATGCGTTCATTTATATTTTAATTCCAGGAAAGTTGTTGGCCTTCCTGTTCCAGCCCACTCAGAACAATGCACCCATCCAGATTTCCTCATGGGGTTTGCTAGCCCTACACTCATAGAGACGTGAACCTCAGCACCCTCCAGCTCAGGAAACCACAGTTGCTGTGAACACAGGAGAATATACCCAGGGACACATCTCCATCAAGCCATGCTGCTTCTAGTCCCTCTTGAGCATCCGCCTCTGCCAATTGTCAGGAACAGGATAGGGCTCTATATGGCCTGTGAGAGCTGCAGCTACCCAAAAGGGCAATTCTTGGCTTATTATGCTTTCAAGATTTTAGCTGGAGTGCACCAAGCCATGTTAGTCACTTCCTTCCCTTCCTCCTGGACCTCGTTACAGGAAAGGAGGAACAATATGCCCTTGTGCAATTCAACCCCAGCCCGGTGGGTGACATGGAGCAGTGGTGGCACGTGGCATTGGGACACTCACCCGAGCACGGCTGCTCAGGGATGGAGCAGAAGCAACGCTGAAAGAGCCAGATCTGGTGGGATTATCAAGATGATGTCATTCAGACTTTCTAAAATTAGCTTTAACTCATATCATCCTTATATCTTCTTGATCCAGTATAACAAAAGCTGTGGTTGCACTGCTGTAATGTTCACACTCTGGGGCTGCAAGGATGTGGCATATTTTTAAACTGACATCTGTCCTAATTCTGCTCATGTTTATTTACACCATTGTGCAGAAAGACTCTTCTCCAGAGAAATACTTCACTCCCATGACTCCCTGTGGGCATAAATCAGACCACTGCAGTTCTCACTGGCTTGAGCAGTGATCAAAGGAGAGGGATTAAACTAAACTGCCAACAAAAAAAAACTTCCATTGGGATAAAAAAGCCTAAGCTCTGTGCATAAGGTCCAACCTGTGCTGCAAAGGGTGTGAGTCTCCTAACAACTGGGGTCTTTTTCCAAGCTGGACCTGTGTTTACTCAAAAGATTTGAACTTCCACCAAGGCCAGGCCAAGCTGTAATGAGATCCAAACTTGGCATGACTTTTTAGGGGATGGTTGTGTATGGGCTGGTGACATGGAGGTGCAGGGAACTAGGGAAATTAGGGCTTCCTTTGGGTAGATCATGTAGAACATCTTCTCTGTCTTGACCAATTCTGCTGTTTCCTCCAATGGAAAATATAGGCCCTCTTCTTTCTAGGCTACATAAAATCAGTAGCTGTGAGGGCAGATCAAGAACCTCATGTGATGTATGAAATACATATAAAACCCATGCCAGATATTGTTGTACATCCTCACAAACCATTACAAGTCCATATGGTCTGACAACTGAAGGAGTTAAACTTCTTTAGTCCACCCAAGAATGAGCATAAATGGTCTTCTTTAACTAAATTGTCCACAGATATACTGTTTAATTCTAGGAAGAATTCCCATGTTTTCTGTGCTGCCTAATCTTTTTTTACCTTCTTTCACTGTATCTTTTTAAATTGCATTTTAGTGGTACAGATATTTTTGTTGCTTCGTGCAAGTTCAGTTCCTGCCAATGTTTCAGTGCAATTGCTAAGTCCTGCACATACTTAAAATGATAGGTTTGTGCCGTCTTTCATCTGAAGCCAAATGGGTTTTAATATAGTTATCTCTTTAAAAGCAGTGTTCCCTCTCCTCCTTTGCTGCTTCAACAAAACGGAGCAGGCAGGAAATTCTTCAATTTTCATTCACGAGCTGGTTTGTAGTAACTGTTGCAGATGACCAGACCCAAAGCCCATTGAAACCAGAATAAAAAAAAAACCACCTGATTGGCTTAAATGGGTCTTGGATCGAGCCCAAATAGCTTTCTGGACCTTTATCTAAGTTTTGGGTTTTTCCAAAATATTTATAAAGTAATACCACTCCTCTTCTGGCTGAAATGTGACCTTTCACATTTGCAGAGACTGTGTTCTGTACATAGCTGGATAAATAGTACTGGAGGCCATACTGGAGGTTTCTAAAGGCAGAACAAAGGACCTTATTTTCAAACTTGCTCGTTAACAGGTAGGATTTGGCATGTGCCTAGTCATCTCGGAGGAGGATCAGTCACTGCTGGAGCTCCCCATGTTGAGTGGGCAGCCTGGGTCAGACAGCACTGATACCTCTACAGACCCACTCATTTGCCTCTTGTGCAAATATTTATCCTGGGCCAAGATGCTCCAAAGGTCTTGTCTCAAACCATCTTTTCTGCAATGAGCACACAGAGGGGACACTGAGAATCAGTGCTGGTTCCTGTGCATTTCCATCCATTGTCTTACTCCAGCCAGAATGGAGGGAGGGAAGAGAAGGCACAAGTGATGGTGATGGGGGTGAGAAACTGTCCTGTTTACCAAAGGGAAACGCTGAGATAAGCTATTAACTTCTTGCATAAGCCAACAAATACGAGGACCTTGTTTGAAGAGTTGTGTCAGTGCCGAGTCTCAGTTGCAAGCAGCTATGGCACCCCCAGAATAAAGAGCTTAAGCAGTCAAACCAAGAATACTCTCCCGTCTTTGGGTTTTTTACTGAATTGGGAGATTTCAAATGTTGTCGCCAGGAAACAGGGGATGCCAATGTCTGCTTGTAGAATGAAAAGGATGTTAAATAAATGGCTTGCAGAATGGGAGGGAAGGGAAACATCCTTAAAACTATGGTGTAAGCCCTGCTGCTTGCAGTCCCTCACCCCATCCGAGCCCAGCCCCTGCTCCTTGCTCATCCACATCCAGTTTTCCAGGCCTGCAAAGGCTGGAGTTACTCACATTTTGATTTTCAATTCAGATGACAAATTCCACTTTATAGCCGGGGTGTATTACTAAATCACTTTGTGCCACATTCAGAGTGAGTTGGCCTTTTCAGCCGCCCTGCGCTCCAAGGAGAGAGCCATTTGTACGAAAGTCTGTGCAGCGTCTATAGGCATTTAGTAGGGAGATTAATATTAAAATACTCAGCTACCCAATGAACTTATTAGGATAATGCAATGTCTTGAGTCTAGATGTTAGAGTTCACTTAAAGTTCACTGACTATTATGGGACTGATGGTATACAGAATAGCTTAATCTTACCGTGGGAAAACTAAAATCATGTAGGAGAAAATTAGGCAAGACATGGAGGATAAACTTCCATTCCTGTGAGAGATACCACGGGACATGCCAAAAAAGGCAGCGAAGGAACCACTTACTTCCAATGCAATGGGAAAGGCGACGCTGTTACCAACACATACAGTAGCCATTTGCAATCCCAATCTGTTTTGTAGACATTGTGCAAAAGCAGGGAGGGGAAAAAAGGCTGCTTTATGTTTCTTTTTCGGGCGCACAATGCAGAGGGGAAACCAGAGATTCAAAAGACAGCTCTGTTTTTCAGGCTAAAGATTCTTGCTTCGTTTACTGACAAGACCTTTCTGTGCATAAGAGGAGACCTCCCACACCTTAAATTACTGCACTGAATGGATTTACATTCTGCTTTATCCTCTGCATTCCAGCTCCTGCCCTTAGCCATATGACTGTGTGCATGCCACTGTGCCGGCCACACGCCCTGGAGAGCTCAGGTCCTCCCCAGAAATAAAGCCCAGAACCAAAGCCTTAGGAACAAACAGAATCCTCATTTCAATATCTCCTTCCCAAGTGCCACTGCTTCCTCAACTGAAATTAAACTCACAGAAGGAAATATTTGAGAGAAAGTTGGAGCTAATGAAAACTGCACAAGGTTCTTTGGCTTCGCTCGTCTGGAGAAGAAAAGTGTAGCTGTAGGCAAGCAGGAGCTTGTTGAGCTTTGAGAAATGTTACCTGCTTGAAGGCAGGTAAAATCTGGCATAAGCTGTTAATCCATCATTCAGGTTTTTACATGCCAAACTCCTGTAAATGTTTTTCTACCACATCCTGTCTCCTCCTTCCCCAGCTGAAAAATAATAATAATTTTGGAAGGGCATGAATTAGGCCTGTCATTCTTTTTTCTTTTTTTCTTTTTTCTTTTTTTTTCTTTTTCACTTCTTTTCTTTTTTCTTCCTATCCTCAAACTGCATCATACAAACTCCTCGTCTCTTGCAGGTCTTGATCCTGCACTCCCAGGCAGGTGACAAAATTCACAACTTCAATTTGAAGTGAGACTCTGAGTTTTCTTCCAAAAGAGAAAAAAATAAGCTTTCTTCCTGCCCATCTTTCTGGCCATCATCAGGATTCTGCTTTGTTCAGCTACCAGTGACCTAGACGAGGCTTCCCAGCAAGAGATCCTGAACACGTTCACCCCAGGTGGAGGCAGGGGGAAAGGAAAAGGGGGAGAGAGGTTGATATTGGTATGAAAAATGGGGCAAAGCCAGATTTGACTAACCTCAGCCTCAGCAATGAGAAGTGTTGACAAAACAGTCAGCCCGCTGCCAAGGCATTATTCTGGATGAGCAGTCCCTGACAGCAGGTTTCAGCGCTGCCAGCAGCGCGATGGATCTCTTGCTGTGCCGACACTCATCTGGGCTGCACTGATGCTGTGTCCTTTGGACCTTCCCATCTCCTGCGTGTGTGCATACAAGCACGTCCAGTCTCCTCTGCGTAAGAGGGAAGATCACCTTTTTTTTCCTATGATAAGAGGAATTTTGTGAAGGATTTAGCAGCCTGTGCTTGCACAGAGATTAGTGGGGAAGGATCCACTGCTTGTTGCTCTAAACCTATGCATTATTTCAGGGTCCAGCCTCACTTTCCAGTGCCAGGCTGGATCACTATCTGATGGTTTCCACACTGAGACCAGCAACCCAGTGGCTCTAGAGACATCCCCAACTGGTCTCTCTGGCATTACCTCTGCAGCAGGCTCCACTCCCCTTTGCAGAAGTTGGGTCTTACAGCAGAGGTGCCACACCAAGCCCGGTGACAGCCCTCTCCTTCCCACACACCCCCAGCCCCCGGTTACCTTCCGCAGGTCTGGGGGATTGCAGACTCCCTGACTGACAGCTCACCTCTCCAGATGCAGGTAACAGCTGAAGCACATAACACCTGGACTTTTTAACACAATTCCGCTGCGAGCCAGACACTAAAAGAAATATGCAGATCTAATAAAACATCCGAGCTCCCCAGTGCACCTGCAAGCCCTGTGTTTCCTTATCACTTCTTACTTAGCATTCCCTGGTCAGAGTCCTCAAGGGTGCTTGCAGCCCCTCCACCTGCACAGGGCTCCCCAGTCAACCCAGCCCTCCCTGAGCCTCGGTTCTTTATGCTCAAGGTCTTCTCTCCTCTGCAAGATAGCTGATAAGATTATGTTCCTTTCTGTTCTTATCCTAAACAGCGTCACTAATTTTGTCTAATTCCCAGGCATGTGAGCTGATATTTAGTGCAGGCAAGATGGTTTCACTGGGGGACTCCTTGACCAGTAGCACTTCCAAGTGCTCACAGCATCACCCGTGTGTGAGGCTTTCTGCTAATACAAGGAGATAAAGACTGCAGAGAAAGTCGAAGACTCCTACACAGAAAATACAGTTGGCAGAGTTCTACAAAATACACAACCTTTATTTAGATTCTTTGGCTTGTCCAACTATGCTTCTTTTCCATTAATTTTATTTTCCCCAGAAGTAACAAAGTTCTGTATAACACCCTTCACAAGGCATTGGATATTTACCCTATCTATGAAAATATGAGTTGCCTCCCTAATTTTGTGTTTACAGTGTCACCTCTCTGTGGAATGCATAATCTCACAGGGGCATTGGTCTGTTGCAGAATATTTTTCTTTTAAGATTTGTACACACACAAGAGAGCATTGACACATTCTAACTTTAGGTCTAACTCAAGGCCAAGCTCCCTGTAGTGTCAATGCAGCCCCCAGAGAGAAATTCAGGATACCCAAACTAAAAGTCCTAAATTAAGCAACGTGAATACTTCCCGAAGTGTCAAGGACTCCACACTCAGTGTAAGGAGACATCCCAATATGAATGAACCAAGAGGAGTCATTGACCTTAAGAAGACCAGGATTTTCATTCACAAATTTAACGACCTTTTGTTAAAGTGAATTCTGGGTTTTTTAAGCCACTTATGAACTTCCTTCAGAGCTTTATGAAGCTGCATGGAATAATTAAGCAAACAAATCTAGTCCCATGCTAAGTTAATTACATGCCTTGTGGTTTCATATGTATTTTTCTCTCTTTCATAGTTACCTTTTAATATCTCCCCATATTTCTTTCTGACTTTTCTGTATTACTCTCTTTAGTCTTCAGGAAACCCATTATTACTCCTGGGACCAAGAAATCAAACAAGTCTCACTGAGTGCAATTAATCTCTTCAGCTAGGAGGCTGGCTGTGAGATGGCTTTCACCTTTATATTTTTCAGTTGCTATGCATCAGCGCAGCTTCCCCCTAAACTCACGTGTCCATGTTCCTCTGGACCCTGCAATTTATATAGGACCTCATCTCAGGGGGAATTTCCAGCGCTCCTCGACAACCATTAATTGACCTCTTACATTTGACTATGTTGAGGAAGGAGGGAAGGGAGGGCTTATTTCAGTATTTCAAGGATGTCCTTAGTGAGGCAAATGATTTGTCTTCAGGAAGGACAGATTAATGATAGTTCTATTAAATATGTGGATTTAAAATGTTAATGTTGGAGCAGAATTATAGCTAAGTGCATTTTTATTCAGCTTGGCAAAGTCATCACCCTGGGGACAGGGCTCTTGGTCTGAGCTCAGAAGACAAATTCTTGTGCCAAAAATGATCATGTGTCCTACAGAAACATTAGAAATAAGAGATTTAAATCCTCCAGACTGCTTGGAGGTATACCTTGACTTTTGTGAAATTTTGACAGCGTCTCATGGTATTCTTATCAGCAAGTTTGAGAAACAGATCGAAAATAAACTTATGCAAGATGGGAACACAAAGTGTGAAAATCCGTTCTTAGGAAGACCTATCTACAAATTACTCTTAGAAGAGAAGTGTACAGGTTAGAATAGTCTAAAAGCTAGTCTGGTACTTTAAATAATAACTCGTACAATAGACTAGGTAATGTGCTTATTAAATTTGGAGATGGCATCAAGCTAGAAGGTCTACAACACGCTGGAAATTCATAAAGGTCTTACAGATTGGGGGAATGGCCAAGAAAGGATAAAAGTCAATAAGAACAAACATAATTTTCTGCAATTAGTTATAAATAATTGATTTCACAAGTACAGGATGTGACTGACCATTGACATACCAGTTCTGCACGCAAGGACCTGAGGTTTACAGCAGATCACAAGTTAACCATGGATCAGGAATGTCCATGGTGTTACAACAAATGCACAAATGCACTCGTGAGATGTAATACCCAGGAGTCTTGTCTCTAACATGCATGCACACAAAATAATTTCTATCCACATCATGCTGGGAAGGCTTCAGCTGGGAGATTTTGTCCTGTTTTAGCACTACAGTTTAATAAAGATGTGCACCACTGGACAGAGTCCAGAGGACAGCAGGGTTGACCAGAAGTCTTGGAAAAAAAGACCACTGAAGTTCAAGGATTGTTTAGTCTAGAGAAGGAGACAGAAAGTCTTCTAGCATGTGAGAGCTATAGGGAGGGGAGACACAAATTCTTGTCCTTTTCCATTACAGATGGGACAAGCAGAAACATTGATGAGTTGCAGCAAGGGACATCCTGCTTCGGCGTTAGGAACACTTTCCAGTGGTAAGGATAACTGGCATTGGAACAGATTGCCTAGGGAAGCGGTTAGGTTCCCACTGGAGGTTTTTAAACTGCTAGCAGAGCACAGAGGATGAGTTTGGGGGGCAGAGGAATTAATTAGATGACCCCTCAAGGTTCCTTCCAGTCTCTTTTCTGTGCATCTATGTAAGACAAGAACCAAAGGAAACGAGAAAATATCCTGTAGCAAAATACAGTAGATCCAGTTCCACTAGCACCAGTTAGAGAATTACTCAAAATAAGTTGACCTGGGAGACATTTATAGGCAGAACCAGCCAGGAAAACTGGTCAGACAAACAGTAAATTTAAAGGTTTACAAGCTGCTATGGCTGACCATGAGTAACTGAGTTCTGAAGATGCAACCTTATCTACATTTCTCTTGTAAGCTATTTAGCTGCATAAAAATAGAATAAAACGTGAGGCTTTTTTGACTGCACAGTCTGATGTTCATCTTGCTCTATGGGAAGGATAGGCTTGCAGCCCTTTCTGAGAGGAGCTCATGCTAATTAAATTGTCATGAAGATAAATATTAAAGTAAAAACTCAAAGGAAAAAGTTAAGCTAGGCTGTTTATAGACGGCAGCACACTGACTAATCATTATTTGTAACATTGCCACCGCTCCTATTGGGCTAAACACCTCTGGAAAGCTCTTATTCATGCAAACTCATGCAGTTTACAGAACTTTCTTGTTTTAATGAGACATACATTCTGTTAACCATATAGGAAAGTATAACACAAGACAGAGGGAAAGAGAATATAAGAGAATATAATACAATTACAGAGATATTCTGAAACTAAATAAAAAAGGAAAATAAACAACAAAAAAAACCTGCTTCAGAATTAGCCACTGCAAAGATGATGCTCATTATGTAATTGAAGAGCTTGCTGCATTTCAGGCATTTAATTTTTATTTTGGTTTCTTTCTGCAGCAAATATTTATAGCCCTCTCTTTCACTCGCAAGAACATCCAGTGATATTTTAAAAGGATTTAAATAAGCAGTGTGTCCATGTTAATATCCACTTTACAATCAGTTTGACTCAGTATTCTGGAAGTTATTTTTTCTCGGTAATGGCAAATGAAAACTTCTGCCAGACTGAGATGGCATATGTCAGATGGGGGTAAACAGAGCATCCCTTTGACAAGCCAAATGCACTTATCTGTATCGTAATAAATTTTTATTTCAAGCTATATCGATACACAAGCAAGGAGGAATTTTTTCAAGTCCATTTTGCATTTCTTAACTGTGGACCTACAGTCATGTTTTGATGTTGTTCTTCCCTTTTCTGCCACCGAATGCTCCATGCAGAAAATAAGCATGCCCTTTTTTAATTCGAGGTGTTAGTTGTCTGAAAATGCACCAGGCATCACCAGAAAATTAGAGAAATGCAGCCAGGGGGTGAGCAGAGGGGATCTCTGAAATTGGAACCTCATTTTTTTAATGCACTTGAGGAGTACCTGCCAATCCACACTGGGGTGGGTTTTTTTACGTCTTCTGGAAATCAGGCCTCTGGAGAGCATTCAGGGTGCTCCAGATCGCTCAGGCTTTTGAGAGCACAGGTCTAGGTGACTGGCCAGGGTCATGGGCAGAGCAGGAGGTGAAAAACAGACCTCTGTGCCCATCGCCCTCATCAATCACTGCCCGATGGAAAGCACTACAGAGATGGTAATGCAATTGCTGTCTGAAGCTCACTCATTCACTTATACCCTTGGAGGACTGGATGTGCCAACCCAGACCTTTCCACAACCCATTTACATCCCTGCATCAGGCCAAGTGTCCATTTCAGAGATGGGCATCATAAGTGGTGGTAATAAATCACAATTCATTTCAGTGTCAGGTATCGTACAAAAGGCAAGTTAAATAGCATCAAGCTATTATAAGTGCTATAGGAAGGTTGTTCTGTTTTGGAAATATGGTAAAACATTTGCAGCATTTTAGGGAGTGCTCAGTCCTCTGAGTTTTACCACACAGAACTGGATAAATAATTTAAACAAACATTTTGAGCAGTTTTGCAAAATGCACTTCATGAATTATTCAATGAGCTCTATTTGATCATCCTCAGACACAATACTGCTGTCAACAGCAATGCAGAACTTTATAAGTAGGTCTTAAATATTCATTTTTCTCCATTTGAGAAATAATGTGTACTCTGTCCTATCACCCGTGTTAGCATGTCTTAGAGAGAAATAGTTTCACAAGTTGTCATCTCTCCCTGTATTTGTGTTAAACTTTAAATTTAAGATTAGATTATCTCTTACATATATTTTTTCAAAGATAAGTGTAGGAAAATGTTTGCCGTGCCAGTTAAAACCATGTCTACAATGTAAAAGTGAGTGCATCTCTGGATTCGAATAGTTACATAAAAACACAAGAGAAACAATGGAGAAGGAATGGCATTCCCGGAATGCAGTCCAGATGTATATGGGCTGGGTAAGGCCAGATAAAGTTTTAGAATAAACTCTGCAGTAATAATCACTTAAGACAAAAGGTCTCTAAAGCTCTAATTGCTGATGTAATCCTCGGGTCTTAAGCCCAGATGTCTGAAATTTAGATCAAAAAATGAGTGCTATGTGATTTTTCTGACAGGTAGTGAAAAAAATTGTGGTTGTGGAAAGGGGAAGCATGAAAATGAATATTCCCCAAATTTCGCATTAGGGGTGAGAAGTTGCTAGAAAGGAAGCAAAGTTCCCACTGGGCTCCGTGGGGACCAGGATTGCTCCAGATTTGCATTTAATATCCGTCTGATGAAGGCAGATTAATGCAGGATCCAGAAGCAAGAAGAGATGAAAATAAAGGCACAAAGTGGAGCAAAACTAGGGCACTGGACTTTTTCTTTACCTATGTGATAAAGCTCGCAACCAAAGCATTTTTTTTCCCTCACAACCCATTGCTTGTAGGGGGAATGCAGAAAGAGGGAAAATAATCGTTGGGAAAATTCTCGGTGTGCCAGCTCTGATTCTCTGGTTCTTGGGCTGTTTTCATACTGGATCTGGTTTTTGCTGACTCTGCAGCAGCCCAAGAGCTCCACTGGGGTGGATCAGCTTGAAAAACCAAAGAACCACTATTGACAGTAGCAGTGGCAGGTACTAATGCAAGACTTTCCCATCAAAAGCCAGAATGTGCACCTCCCCAGCCAACAGCCCTGGGGCCATTGCCATTTGGTGCCATTAGCCTGAAGGGTCTCCAGTTCTGTTGCAATAAAATAATGCTATTCTACAACATGGTGAATTCAGGTAAAATCAGACCTCTTGTACAACCTCCTAACACCTCCAGAAATGACTGACATTCATTTAATATCATACCACTGGCCCTGACTGCACCATAGCCCATTGTCAGTATTTCCTCCTCCCACAACGTCCCACTGCATATCAGATGGAGAGATCTGCTGGATATTTGGCTCCTACCTGCTGCTCGAAAGCCAGAAAGGAACTAGAGCAGGCAACAGAAATCTGACTCAGAGTTGTGTAAGGAGAATGCTTCCTTACAGGATCATTAACATTCACTAAAGCCTTTAAGAGATACTAGAGTAATTGGAGTTCTTGGGAGAAAAAAACTACAGAAAAATGAATTTCTACATCAAACAATGAGGATGTTAGATATGACAGGAAGGACAAACTCACTGATGTGAGGACCCATATGGACTTCTTCAACTTGCATTTTTCTAGCTTGAAATTTTCTGACACCTGTTAGCTTATCTTCCCTAAGAAATATCTCTTCTTCTCCATACAACCAAGTTAAACAAGAAGAAAAACATTGCAGCTTTTACCAAAAACTCTCAAGCCCTTATGTGATGTGTTTTTCTTTTAAGAAGAGGTGAAACTTTAAAGCTTCTGAAAGGAAGTTTGTTTAACCTCATCATCAGAAAGCTTTGTTTGCAAGTTAATGTACTGGTGTTATTTGAATTGCAAGAGCACTAGAGCTCCTACAGTCTAGTGACTTAAAAGAGACTGAGGATGCCAGACTCCTGAGAGCCTCTGTTCTCCGTTTCAGCTGTTTTGTTTCAAAGTCATCCAAGACTGCTGTAGAGCCAGGAAAGGACACCAGGTCTCCCACATCACCTTTGTCTCGCTACCAGATGAAACATTATGCCTGGTGCTGTAACACTCGCTGGACTTAATGAATGCGTGAGTCTGCAGCAGGCAGAGGAACTGAAGATTTCCTCCCCGTGCAACACTGTCCATGTTTTTTCCTTGCTGAGTATACAGCTGCTCATTTTTTATTTTTGTATTTACCAGAATTTGGATTAATAGTATCCAGGCCATGCAAAGACCATCAGCTGCACAGATTGCTTGTGGTTTTATTTTCTTTTTTTTTAAATTGGTGTTTTCAGGCAGCAAGCGGACAAGTCATAGGATTCATTTCCAGCGCATGTTAACCCTAGATTAAAATCCATGTGTCTAGAAGGCAAATGCTAGAATGTTTTCCCAGAGCCATTAACAACCTTGCTATAAAACTCATAGGGGTGATTATTTATTAATTTTCAACCCAACCTTTTGGCAATGAAAAAAAAAAAAATTGACTGGTGCAGATGTAGCACTGATATATTAGGTCTTCAACAGTTTGCTAGTTAATCCACTGAAGCATTCCTTTTCCCTAGAAGTAATAACCTTTCTTGCTACTTTTACGCATTTCTCTTTACTGTATCAATTCTTTATCCATACAGAAATGGGTCAGACGGGAGATGCTGGTTACATTGTGGAGGTATTGTGCTAATTGAGTTTCTGTGCATGAATGAGCATATGTGGAAGCTACACATTATACTAAGTGTCCCCTTATTATTTTCGTTGGAATGCTCTGCAGCAGCTCGATACCCTGTTCAAAGACAAAATGTATAACTCAACAATTTACTCCTAACAGGTATGCTTGACATCCCCCTCCACTTAACCCTGAATCACAGGAACCACAGTCTAAGGTAAGAGGGCAATTCAGTCCTGGTCCTCAACCAGCCTTAATAGCTCCTTTTTGCAGCAAGCGCTGCCAAATGTGGTCAGATGCATACCTGGGCGGCAGTTTAGAAGTGCAGTTGGCTGCCTGCAGAGCACTAAGTTGGGCTCGCTGAACTTTTTTAATTTTTCAAATTCTGCAGAAAGAACTCAGGGGATTAAAAAAAAATAGAGGAGCGGGGAGAAAGTTAGAAGACGTCTGCGGAATAAACTTCAGGAGCACGTGGATGAATCCTGTTGAACAGGGTTGGTAGTGAGATGTTGACACACTCACACCCACGTACCTTGACGGAGGAAGAGCTCTGGGATTTGGCTCTGTTAGATTATATTTCCAGGAAAGACTTTAGAGCTAGCATTAAACTAGAAATGCCAGGAAATGTAGCATCTGGTACAGGACTAGGGAGTATTTTGAAGAAATAGAATGTCAAAATACATGTCTTTGTATCTCTGTCTTCCTTGAGCACTAACTACCGCAAAGCTCTGTCTCACCAGCTCGCACAGCACAAGCTACAGCTCAGTAAATTTATAAGTCTGCTGCTCTTGCTGTCTTTATACACTCTCAGTCCAACTCCAGCTGATTCTGGACTGAGATTAGATACAGCCCTGCTTTCCATCTGTGCTGGTAAAATGAGAGAAAGTGAAATGATTTCTGCAAGTTTGTAAATCCTCTTCACTTGCTGTTTATCAAGAGCTGGCGAGGGCGATGGCAGAGGCAAAATCCCCAAGGTCACTCCAGCACACACTGTGCCTCCATCTCCTGAAGGACTTCTCCTGCTCTCTCCTCAGTTAGTTCATGTGGAAACAGAGAGAGGAAAAGAAAAAAAAAAAAGTACCAGGTCAAGTTGCTCTATGATCCCCAGAGCAAAAAACAGCCCCCCACACACCAG